>VJOZ01039120.1:1305-13102 GCA_009801055.1 Stichopus horrens | reverse complement strand
ATCTTTCCAGGGTGTATCGTTGATCGGCTGGGTGTTATATGACGTATTTCGGTGCATGTATTACAAGATGGATATATTTGTCATACACAGTAGCATGAAGTTACGCCATGACTGATATATTCGTCATACGCAGTTAACTGGTTTAAGTATTAGCATTAACTGAATTTTCTGTACTCTTTCCATCTAAATAAAAGATTCCTGCTATTAGCATGGAGCTATTACAGATGGAGAACGGACAAGCAGAAGTCCGTTTGTAGCATCATGGTTGTTGATATTCCTTTCCTAATGAGACGTGAGTTTGTGGTATTGTTTGGAAACAAAGACAAAATGCCATCAGTGCTCGTCTGTCAGTTACATAACATTTCTGTGCTTTCCCAGATCGTCTGCACTTTAGCGTGAGTAATCTGCGACCCTGCGATGATGATCAATGATTGGCAGAGAAGGACGTGAGCTGATGCTTCCGTTACGGTTGACAATGGAAATGCAAATAAAATGAGAACTGCTGAAAAAAATAAAGTGAAGAAGTATGCACAAGTAGGCAGTCTTTACCTCTGTTATGCTGTAGTGTAGACATTTATACGCTAAGTGCTCGTAACCATCTTAATTTGAGAAAACTTGCAGGAGATGCAAAAAAATCACTCTGAAAAATTTAATGAATATTCCACTTCTCATAAAGTAGGTTCTGGAAAATGCCATGTAAATTTCTAACCAATATTCTGATTTTTACCTGAGTTTTTGTTTTGGAAAGATACGTAAAATGTAGAGAACTGCACATAAGTGTCTTAATGCTATACTGTAATAAACTCTATGCAAATGCCCAACTGCCCTTAGAGAGTTTTGTGATTATTTAATGGCTAGTCTTGCTTTTCTCCAGTCGATTCAATCAGTGACTCCTGATGCTCTTGCTTCAATGTCGTCAACCATGATCATACTTCAAAGGGAATTCTTCAGGAGACGAGGGGTACTAAAACTGGAGGAAATGTAAAAGGATTAGCAAAAAGAGAGGAAAGGGGTGTAAATGAGGCAATGACCACTTGCCCTAATCTCCTTAAGCCTGTGGCTTGCTTGTTCTCCATCTGTGATAGCTCCATGCTATTAGTAACCAACATTGGATACCAAACAACCTGAGGAAAATATAATTTTGTTCCTGCTCCTAACTTTTCCACAATTGTATTTTTTTTTGTTTTTGTAGGGTTTCTCTTATTGCTGCATAATTCTTTTAATCCAGAGGGCTTTTTTGTTGTCTCTACAGGTGGCAAACTATCTCACAGAACAGTTCTATGACCGCAACTACAACATCAGACAGAGAATTGATATGTTGGAAGTTGGTGTTTCATTTTATTCATTTTGTTAAAAATATGTGCATAAAGATATCTTCAGTGTCTATCAATGGAACGTTATGATGCTGAGGGTGATTGCACTGTCAGTTGTTATGCAAAAAGAAATTTAGATAAAACATTTGTGCAAAACAAATAGTGCCCAAGATGCAATGTCGTGTTTGACATTTAAAAAACGAATAAGCTTACATCTGTCTCAGTTGTGACTGTTTTTGCTCGGTCGTTTACCGTAACGTTAACAAGCCGGGACTCGGGACTTCTGGCAGTATGCTCAATTGTAGCAACTAAATGCGTGTAATTTTAATTGGAGAAACATGTTTGTTTTGGCCAGTCCACATTTTGCTATTGCAGTCTCTCTGGACTGGCATGTGCTGTGATCATATGAAGGATGGCTGTTCAGAAATTTAAATGTTTTTACTTTTCTTTTCCTTAAAGTCTTCAGGGGTAAGATAATGCAGTTATACATATTTTATTCATGAGTATGTTGAATCAATTTCTCAGTGTAACAGTCGTATTCCAAAGGTTGTTTTTAGCAGACTGTAATAAGTTCATGTAATCCTAGTCACAGTAGGACTAAGCAAGGGGCAGGTGGTATCGTGTCTTTGCTTTCTGTCTCTTCATTAATTGCAGGTTTTATCCTCTGCTTCCCAAGAGCTCTCTTCTCCAAAGAAAAACACAACAAATGCTTCCTCAAAGCCTTCTACTGCCAATCAACTGATCCCCATCAATCAAATGCCAGGAACAGAGAACTGGCGAGAATTTGTCCAAAGGAGGATTGAGAGCAACACCAGAAGGTTCGCTTCTGTAAGTCGCTTACTTCATCTAGGGGTAGTTCTTTGGCTGGCTAGAGGGAAATGTGGCATATATGTGACTATTAACATTTATTTTCTCAAAGAGGAAGCTTTCAAAACACAGAATCTCAAAATTAGGAATGTCTGGATGCCTTAATGAGGCTTGAGAATTGACATGTCCTGCAATCTGGGAGGCTTGGTTTGCCAAAAAATTTCTTGGTATCCTACATACCAACTAATGGTGGTGTTCGACATAGATGGTAAAACAAGAATTAACCCCCACCAAAAAAAAATAGTGTCCCTAGATTTCATCCAAACATTAGCCTTAACTTCACAACAGATGTAGAGATCTTTCTTATTTTTGACTTTTTGGTTGAATTTTGGAGGTCTATAATATTAATGAGGCATTTCTTCCATCTTTAACTTCAACCAATTTGATTGATTTATGTCATGAAATGACCCTTTTATAGGCATAAACAGGTATGACATTACCCTGATGTAGCTATCGTGTTAAAGAGGAAACTAGTTTTCATGCTGGGATTACACCAGCCCCATGTCATGGAAAAGGGTCACCCCTGTCCCTGTAGCTGGCTGACTGCCAGGAAAGGTGTGTCTTTATAGAATTAAGATGTTAAAGACAGATAGCCGGGACATGATACTGACTGGTTTGTTTACACTGATAATTGAAATTACAAGCAAGCCTTCACAGCATTTGCTATTTTCTTCTAGGGTCATATCATGTCACTTGTTTTCTAAATGAGTGAGCCACAAACAAAACCAGCCAGATGTTTGTGCATAAAGATAGAATATGCTTCTTAATAAGAGACACAGGATAAAGCGTCTGCTGGGATATTTGCAACTAGTTTAATTTAACAATAGATTAAGGTTTGATTTGATTGTATGATGTAGACAGAGTAAAATATGTGTACGGTTTAAGACTGCATGGACGGAAATTGTGGCCAGCATACACATAGGCTCTGTCAATTAATTTGGTGAGCATATTTTGTGTGTGTGTGTGTGCCGTTGTACTCACTGAGGGCATGAACCATAGAATTTCAGGCCCTCAGAGAGAATTTCTTCTAGATTTCTCAAGTCCTCTGAAAACAATAATAAGGAAATAAGGAGTTTGTTATTAAGGTTAGGGTTCAGGAGGAAACAACAAAGCAAAATTCAATGGAGTCCTTCCTCCATGCATAATGTTGACTTGTGCTTGCATGTCAGTGTCAAAACAAGGAATGATTCCTCTGGTGAAAATGATTTAGTGTGAAGAAGCAGTCTGATTAGATGCAAAAAGAGAGAAAGAAAAGCGGAGGGAGGGACATGTGAACTTTTGCCCGACAGATTGGAGCGGCCATCTTGGTGGATAAGCAAAATCAAAGGCACCACAGTCTTCTGTAGGAAGTGGTGACTTTCACAACAAAGTTAGGTCTGCTTTATTGTGATTAAACTAATTCACCTTTTTCTTGAGAAAAGTTAGCAAATGTTCAGCTCTGTGTCCTTGTTCTCTGCAGTCTTAGACTAAAGAGGTCTTTTGCAAGTGCCATCTCAGGAATCGATGAGTTTTGTCTTCATAACAGATGGACTATGTACAATCTGCTGTTAAATGTATTTTGTCTTCCTTTTTTCTTTCCTTTTTAGTCAACGAAGCAAGGTCCAGAAGCATCTGCTAACAAGTTTGCAATGGTTGCTGGTCATTTCTTTTTCCCTCTCATGAAGACTTATGATAGGTGAGTTTTAATTTTAAATCTTAACTTCGAACTTTAACTTTGTTTTGTATCTTGACTTAAAAAACTACATTGTTCATTGCAAAGAATCAAAGTTGACAGATTGAACCAAAGTCTTGTGAAGGCTGCCTGCAATCAGTGTGTGCAATGCCAACCAAACAAATGTATTTTATCATTGACACAGTTGTGAAATATGTTTATGAAAACACAAATATTGTCTTTGAAGAAGTGTTTGCCAATGAAGATGAGTGCATAAAATAGTCCTTTCAGAACTTGATAATCTCATTTTCAGTGTTGACAAAACAGAGTATGAAAAATGAAAAGTATGCTACCTGTACCTTCCATTTCATAAACTTCTTGTATTCATTTAAGTATTTCAATTTGTACAACATTTAAAGAAAGTTTTCGTGAGTTTTATCCTGTGTTCTTCACGCCTGTATCAGGCTGTATAAGGAAAAATGAACATATTGTAAACATTTTTGTCCTCATACAGCCCTTTGAACACAATGAACCTCCTGGCTGGTGATTTTTTCCTACTTGGAAGACTGGTCCATACACTGGCGATAATCCTCCATTCTGCTCAGAACACGACGGTACCTTCCTTCTAATCCAATCCCTAATTACATTTCATCCTTGTTTTACAATTTTAGTCTTGTCTTGTACTGTGAACAATATTTTCAGGTGATTGCTTGTTTCAAATGGTTTTAGATGAAGTAAACAAGACATGATTGTGGTGAGCAAAATAAGTGCTGCTGTGTGGTATGTGATTAAGAAAAGGGTTTGGTAGGATGTTACCATTTTGTGTCGATTTCCACACGAGGATTAATGGAGCAATGAATATAAATGTCAGAGAGAAAGTTAAAACTCTATAGTGTTCTGTGACTGTGGTTTCACACAGCGAAAACATTTTCGTTTGTTCTGGGGCAATGAGGTATCTGCCCAAAGTGATCGTGGCTGCAAATAGGACCGTCACCTGAGATGAAAGTGTATATAATAAAAGATCGAAACTCTTGATATTTTGAAAATTTGATATTTTTAGTACCATTTGACATGATTATATTCAAATGTTGTTCAATCGCACTGTGAGACACAGTCTATTGTACCTCTTTAGTTGACTTTACGTGTCTGTTAATTTCCCATCTTGTCTGCCTCTGGTTCACAGATATGTCGTCAAATGGCAAAGAGTCTTCTGGAATTCACCTGGACGATCCGCTACCATGTTGAACCGTATGTGCGATCAGTCGAATCCTAACTTTTTACCGTACTGTAATAATACCACTTTCCCCCTCCTGCTAGGATTCAAAGCAAATAGACCACACAGATAGCGAGGGAATACAAGTCTTTTCCGATTATTACTAATTTAAAAGTCCACTAAATCCATTAGTGAGGGCATAGTTGGGGAGTCCCTCTTAAAGCACAGTTCTTATCTATGCCACACAATGGTGTAACATTATGATAAACGTAATACATACCAAAATGGACCTGTTCACCAATGGGAAATTTTTTAGTGTCAAACGCCACAGTGCCATGATTTTGACACTATAACTTCTCAGTTTGGTGCATTTATCTTCTTGAAAAAAATTGAAAAGAGAGTCATGTTTTATTTTGGTTCCTAAAGTTGCTAGTGTGAGCATGCACAGCCCCTTGAAACTGAAATTTTTATAGTGTGTCAAACTTTCTCAAATAAGAGTCATATGAACTCAGAGGAAACAATGTCAGATGGTCAGGCCAACCAAAGTTGGCAAACTCACAAAAAGTAAACAAAGAACAGTACCTCTATAGAATTTTGCTCCTCAACGGTGAATGGTGAGTGACAGACATGATGAGCATTAGATCAATGGTGATGTGTTGGTCCAAATTTGTCACTGACGAAATTGTCAGACAAGGACTTACGTTGAATTGTGTTATTATGTGACAATCAATTTTGTGCAACATAATGACGCATTGCCAAATTAGTTTAAGTCAAACTAACGTCTGTTTTGGCATTCCATATAGATGAGACTTAGTGACATATGCCCTAGCTTGAATGAAAGCCTGGTGTAAGGCCTAATAGGAATGCATGGTTCATTTCATGACAGTATTTTAGTTGCTATGCTTTTGCATGTTTGTATGTTGTTTTATTCCAGAATATGCTGAAAAATTGCAATTGTGAATTGTAATAGTCCAACATTTAGAATGGTTTTACCTTCATTTTACGAAAGGTACCTTAAGTCATCACAATTTAGGTTCAAAGTAATTTGTTGTCATTTTGCTTTCTTGCGGTCAAAATTTTAAAAAAGAGCGATTCACTTCTTGAATTATTATGATCCCTTCTCGACAGTTATGTTCGAAGAGCTATCATGTTCGCAGTTTCCATGGTGATTCTCAGTGTTCCAACTCACACGATTACGACTGATCTCCAGTGTGACCTGATAGAATGTCAAATGTGGTTGGAAGGTACGGTAGGAAAATTTGATAAAACATTTTGGACACGATTGAAAGTTATGGCATGATTTTTGAACAATAGATGACTTTGACGAATGTCGATCTGCAGATGGTGAACTTGATGACTTGTTTTAGATGGAGTTGAAAAATGCCTCTCCGTTAATTCTCCACATTGAAGTTAGCATGCATCCCCATTGTGTTTTGTTTTCTTGCATTTAGGGTGTTTTTTGCATTAAGTGTAAGATAAATGGTTAGTTCTCAAGGTACTACATCAAAGGCAACGTCTTCTACGCAGTTTTCAGATAATATTTATAAGCAGGTCCATAGCCCAGTCAGATTCCTATGGGGAGGGGGAATAGAGGTAGGGGGTGTGGCATCTGGCAACATGTGACTTAATGTTAATGATTTTTTTTACTTTCAAATACACTAGGGGGGCAAAAATAATCTTAAAGGAAGCACACTTCCCCCCTTCCTTGACTGTAGTTGCCAGAAAGATACAGCGTAGCACTGAAAGATATTTTGATATGAGAGAATCCTGATTTAGTCTACCACTGGGAACAGCAGAACTATGCTTGTTTTTTAGTAATGTACCGCATTCTGTGCAGTTTCTCACATCAGTCAGCCAATTTTGGAAAGCCAATGTCCTGTAAGTTATTCTTTGGTTGCTTGCTATTCTTTGAGGAATGAAACTTTGAAATTTGATATATTTTGGGTATGGTCATTTCAGATATCGTAGAGAAAGATCCAGAACCAGAGTGCAAGAAACAAGCTGCACAGACAATCCTTCTTTTACAAGATGCAATTAAAAAGGTAAGCTTTACTGTCTCACCTTCAGATTGATGTACTTCTATCACTGCTGATAGGAAGTCTGCAATCATACCGTCAGTGGTAAACTTCTTGTCTGAAAATTTGTCTGCATTGTAACTTTTCAGTGAACTAAAACAAAAGACCAATCCAAGCAGTCTGCATTCTGTTTACAAGTTGGCTTGTTACAGTTTTATTTTACAGTTTTATTAAACAATATGCAAGCAAAATGTGAAGATGTATTTGATTTTGCTCAACATTTTGTATTTGAAAAAGAAAGTGGCTGATCTATCTGAAGTTTGTTTCTTAAAATTGGGACCACTCACCTTTATACCAGTCGATGATGTCCTTTAGAGAGGTTCATTAGGTGTTTCATGAAATTCACTAAATTTTCCTAACCCTGTCAACTTTCCTTTACATACTAACGACAAATGGTCAAACTGAGAGGATCCCAATGTGTTACATACAAAGGAACATTAGTGAGTGAGTAATGAGCCCTTCAGTTAGGTTTTGGAAAATTTTCAATTTCAGGACTAATTCATATGAACTCGACCAGTACAAGTCAGGATAAAAAAGTTCAAAACATTTTACAGTTTTCATAACTATTGGATGTGACTCTACTAGTTATGGTAATTGTAAGTATTGCCATGTATTTGTTCCCTTCAAAATCCTCACGTATTTATTAATATCAACTCAATGAGCCCCTTAATTCTACCTGCCCAGTTGATGATCCTGTCACGATCGTAGCATGTCAAAGGTTTTGTGACTTGAAAATTATGTTTTGGAGTATTGGCTATATTAATCATTTAAATATTGAAAATATTTACAAATTCTGTCAAACTAAATCAAGTGTTGACGAATTTACAGGCAAAGTACCGTCTTATACCTGCATTATTAATAAACATTGTCAAAGTTTGCCATTTTATGATGTCAAGTGAGGGACACACATGATATGTTTTTTGTTATTCTTTGTGTACTTAAATTTTATGTCAAGGATAATTGAGAATTTTACATGCCCAAGGATTTTCTTTTTTGAAAGCATGTATTTTTGTCTTAACAACCATATCACTTTCCAATGTAAAACCCTTGATTTTGAAATAATGACACTGTGAAATGCTTCTCGTCATTGCATTTGCATTTTCATCAGACTTTGAAAGCCACATCTCAAAATCTGTATTAGATATAAACACAATTTCAATGTATTTTCATTCAGGGTTTCACTCTGCAACCTCTGAATAAAACCATTTCTTTTCCAGATGCATGTCACGTCCTTAACGACTTAACGTTAAAGTTGTATCTGCATTTTTGCTTCCTTTTACGTGAAAGTAACGCCGGGGTTTCGTTTGTGTCTTTGTTCAGGAATTTAAACTTGGAGAAGGATGACCTCAAGATTCACCAGCTTTGGCGAATGCTTGGATTATTTCAGACGAATCGTGCCCTTCCCTCAATGCAACGCTTGTGGACTTAGACAGTAAAATACACAGCATATGCACAAGGGCAATGAAAACCTTGTCAGGGAGAATAGAGGATTAGATTTCTTGCCATTGATATCGCAGAAGCTCCATGAAGGTCTTTGGGAGGTCATACTGTGACAGCTGCGCTAAAAACTGACAATTTTAGACCACTCAGATCAAAGTGCTGACGCAGTTTTAAAATTCTTGCCTCATCGCACTCTGACTAATCACATGTCCCACTATCAACAGCAATATTCCACTCCTTTTGCTGATAAAAGTAGCCTTTATTATGATACTTGCAGTGGCAAGATGGTGAGGAGTATACCCCTGCCAGAAGTTTTGAGGGCACTTCAAAAGTGAAAGGGTAACTGCAGAGGCTGGAGAGGGGATATTTGGCAATTTAGGTGGTATTTTTAGCCCAAAATTTTCTGGTTCACCCTGTGCCAACCAATGAAAGCCACCTGCTTAAATAGTCTTCCCACAACTTTGAATATCATGTAAGTGCCACATGAGCCCCCCCAAGAAGGATGTACCCACCCCCTCACTGGATACTCGCTGTATCGGTTGTTTTGCTTCTTCAAACCCTTGATTTTTTTAAGTCTAAAAGATGCAGTCAGGTGGGATTTCAAGTGATCAGAGTTTAATAAAGCGTTATTAAAGGGAAGATTTTGAGCAAAAATTCTCCTCATGTCAAATTTACTCTTGATGCCATTTACACCTACATCTCAACCATGTTATGATGAAAATTGTGGTTCTGTAGGTGCGAACTCAGTGGATTGTTATCTCTGCCCTGGGGAGAGGTCTGAGGGTTGTGGACACTCCATCAGGAGGTTTCAAAAGAATGAAAGGCCCTCAGATACTGTTTAGTGCCACCAAATGTCTGAATTTGTAATTACTGTAAATTCTCTCATATTTCTTGTATCATCAGATGTTTATCATTCTGGAAGAGAAAAATACCTTGCAAGATAAGGAATCTTTCAATAAGCACACACTTTGGTGATAACACTGCACAAGGATAGCCACCCTGTATTTTTCTTTCTTTGCGGGTACTTTATTCATTGCTAAACCATCAAAAAAACACCTGCCAAAGCTTCATCTCCTCAAGCAATTATGTATATGATGAGTTATGGAAGATGCATCATTTCAAACTTTGGATGGATGAATAAATTATTCTTGAGCAACAAATAACTGCATTTCTGTACAGGTGAAAGTTCTTAACAAAGAAGGCTACCATTCTTTGAATAATCTATTATTCAGTGTCCACAAAAAGTGGTTTTGAAATCTTGCTTCTTATTTCCCTTTAAGAGCATTTTTGTTACAGTAGCTGGAGAGGTCAAGGCCAAAAGCACTACCAGCTTTTTTTTAAGGAGATTTGTGTTTTGTAACTGTCGTTAGCTGGAGCAGACATTGAAAAGCAAATAACAGCAAGGGGAACACACAAAACTATTGTTATGTGCCTCCCATATCTCTTTTGGTTGTTTTGTTTTATGTATGATCCATTTAGTGACTATAAGATTAACAAATCGATGTATCAGGACATCAATATGTTCAACCAAAGTAACGGCAGGGATGGATCTAAGGGGGGGTACCATTGGTGCATGTGCACAACCCCTCCCTCCCCCCTCAAGAAAAATCCAAACTTTAGCAATTGTGCCTTTAATTTTATGTCATCACAAAAATCTCACTGTTGCTCTTTTCTCATCACAGTTTTGGTGTACAAACTTGTGCATCATATTGAAAGTGTGTTGTTAAGGAGGGCAACCAGCAGGGCGTTTGGGACTGTAGGCATGTTTTCAAACGTTAGAGAAATTTTAGGCGAGTGCATGAAGACCTTCCTGAAAGATGGGTCTAAGGGGAATGGGTTTGCTTAGTGTTCCAAATATACTGTGGAAGAAAAGTGATGTAGGCTGATCCTAACATTTCATAATCGTTCACTCATGAGAAGTGCATGCATATTTTTTTTTTCTGTGGAGCATTTTCGTGTACTAGTTGGTAAATGATATCGTCGGTGTCTCCTCATCAGTTGTTTAGTCTATGAAATTGAGTGTTGTCATACAGCCTTATTCACCTTTACAGTTTTGAAAATTTAGTTCTGAAAATTTGATGCTGTGATGATTGTTGTATCTGAGATCTTGAGTTAGGCCGTTTTGACTTTTGAGGAGGGTAACTTTTGTTGAGACTAATTTGTGTGATAAACAGAGAACAGCAACATGTTCGTGTGAGAAGTGTGAAATGCGTGTGACTGAAATGCGTTTGTGGTGGTACGCCAATAAAAACAAGGGGCAGGAAAGTTCAAACCTACCCCTTACTGCTTCCCCCCATCCTGCAGGAGACCATTATTCTTGGTGGTATCTTGTGCCATGAGATGTCACATACAGACACGCCCACTTCCCAGCATATGGGACTTTCATCGGGTTTTTACACAGCAGACTGGCAACGGAAGCAATTCAATTACTGGTCTGAGGAATAAACAGCAAATTTCTGTCGAAATCTGAGAGAGTCATTTTTTTACATGTTCAAAAGAAGCATAGAAAATTGAAGTACGAAAAAAAAACCCCAGTAAACTTAGTATTCCAAATAAAAACAATTGATTTTAGTCTAAAAATGATTAAAAAACTTTTTCATACCTCAAACTGCAACGTGGTTCCTTCGAATTATTGTGTCGTTCCTATGACTTCTTATGTTATTCCTACGACTTGTCGATTCTATGACTTACTGTATGTTGTGGCTACGAATTGCAGTACATAAAAGTTTAATCTCAGTGAGAAAGGTAAATTAAGGGCGTTGCTATAATTTTTATTTCAGCACATGAACTTGAATGATGAGACCTACAGTAAACAAGAATCAATGGCGGGAGATGGGNNGGGGGGGGGGTGTTAGTGCAAATTACAGTGAACTGACCTTTTGACATACGTAAGCGAAACGCCAACATCAGTTTAGCGCGTAGCCTCCAGAAATTTTGAGAAATATTCTTCCCAGAAAATAACAGTTTGCAGGCCCATTTTCAACATTACAGCTTTTATTTAAAAAAGCATTTAAAAGGAGAGGGGTGGGTGAGGAACTAGGTTGGGTAATAGGATAACTCCTTTTACACCTAAGGAAAACGCCACTATTAGTCCAGTGCCGTGTAAACCGTACAGAAACTTTTTGACAATACTGATATCATGATCCTGTGGGCCAAACCCTGTTTTTATCCCTACTAAATCAAAAGTCACCATGCCGATATCATCGTTCTGCCATTTATCTTGATGTATTTTATGATT
>VJOZ01039114.1:5156-20343 GCA_009801055.1 Stichopus horrens | reverse complement strand
GATTAAAGAGAGAAGTAGTTCTGGCTTGGTGTTTTGATGCAATGATTGGATGTATTTTATTTTTTCTTTCTCTAATCTCTTGAATGACAGGACTCTCAGACTAGGCAGACGATGCATGCGCTGTCCAAGATGAGGACCAGAAAATACAGGAGAGGAGAGAGACGGCTCCAAGATGAGGTGGTCGTGACGCCAAGTGTGACGTCTGATGGTAGTGTCTGTGCGATATGTCTGGATGAGTTCAGAGACGGAGAGGTATGCTAGTGCAGTTCATGTGGCTGGTACCTCTACTCAATTCAAAATCCAAAATGTCCTCCTGTAGGAGTGGGCAATGGACTGTCCACTTTTTGATAGTAGCAGCAACTCTTGACTTTGGAGTCGTGCATATACCCTCATGCCGCCTCAAGGATCCTCATGTGTAACCGGAAGGTCAAGAAAGCATCTTATCTCAATATCAACATGTAATTTTTGGACTTTGCAGGAAACTGTACAAATTTGATATTTTGATGATCAGAGGTGAAGCAAGACAAATTTTAGCACCATCCTCCAAGGAAGAGAACCAGCCACTTCTAATGGGGTCCTAAGACTAGCACCAGGGCCCTTATCAGGGTCAGTGGCAATGCTCAGGGTTAGGGGAGCAGGGCCTCCTATCTTGTAAGCACTGTTATGGGAAGGTACTTGCAAAATCTTTGAATGTCAACTCCAAAAGATGCCTTCTCCCATCATATTCACTACAGTTGGTAGTATTTGTGCCAGGTGGTAAGGCATAAACTGATTACAAATGCTGGGTGGGAATTACTACTACCACAGCTACAACCCTGTTGATGATCAAGTCAATCAGGTTCATGAGATATGCGCTCCAGAATTTCCAAAGTAATTCCAAGACTTATGCTATTTCTTGAAATGTTTAGACAATGACGGAGGAAAATGGAGGACAAGCAACGATTCAGAATGTTCAGGTTGAACTCACTGAGGTTTAATGCAAAGTGTGCAACATTTGTCTTGATTGCTGATACAGGAACAAAAATGCCGCACCTTAAGTTTGACGAAGCTCTGATATCATCGTCCTGTAATGTCACTTTTTTTTTTCTTTGGATAGTTAATATTTTTGGGGGCTTGGAACCATAATGTGCTTGCCATTCGCTACTAACCCGTACCTCATGTGGCCTATGGTTACATGCCTCAAAAGAATTTGTTTTTCAAAAAAGTGTGTGAAGTCATCAAAATTTATTTGAATCACATATCTTTAGACAGAATTTTGCAATGTGCCTGTATACCAATAGACAGCTGATGACATCTAGAGTGAAATCAGTCATAATTTTCAAAGGAGTTGAGAATATTGAAATGTTTCCAGCTCTTGATATTCAAAAGTATTAAAGTCCTGCAGAAGACATCATACTGTTTGTCTTTCCTACACTAAGTTACAGTCAATTGTAAGAAATGCTGACATTTGAAATGATGTAAGATATATTTAGATGAAGCATCATTTGTTGATGCAATCATGTAGGAATGTATCCCTAAGTAGAATGTGAATAGCTCATTAGTTAGGAAGCTGCTCGTAAAATTATCAAGGTTGGTAAATCCCAACTGTTATCCTGCTACAAGGATACTTGACTGAGTTTGCCAACTATCTATGCTGCTTAAAACTACTTGATTCTGTTTTCAGAGTATCTGCCATGTTTCATGGACACTTGGTTGCAGTGTTTGCTGTTGTTTGTCAACTGCCTATCCTGTTTCCAACACAAATACTCATCTGTTTGCCAACTACCTTACCTTCTTTTAAGATGGGTCGGTGGTTTGTCAACTGTGTTTACTGCTTTGAACACAAACACTTGATTGTTTACAAACCCCTAGCCACCTACACTGTATGGAGTACATCTGGTTGTTTGTCAACTAACATCTGGTTGTTGTCAACTACCTTTTCTTCTTCAAGAACACTTGGCTGTGTTTTCCATCTGCCTATCCTGTTTCAGGAATACCTGGTTGTATTTGTCAACTACCTATCCTGCTTCAAAGAAAAATACTTGGTTGTTTGTTTACTAGTTACCTTTTATACTTTAAAAGACAAACACTTGGTTGATTTTCGCCTACCTATACTGCTGAAAACGACACTGATTTGTGTTTACCAGTGTTGTCTTTTTCAGTAGTGTCAGGCAAGAAATGCCACTGTAATGTGTTCAACAAATCTTTAGTGGCTTTAATATCACATCTGCTTAAAATGTTGACAAATTATAAAAGCAACCATCACGATGTTGGTTCGATCAAATACATCGTACCCAAAAAGCTTATGAGCCTTTGAATGAACATGCCTCAGGCCCAAAGCTGTTGATTATTTCTAATTTGGTAAACCAGATCTGGCCTATATGTCCTATGAATGAATTTTAAAGAAGTATTTTTTTTTTCTGGTTTGTGTCAGTTGCATTTGGAAGTTCACCTTCCCTTCAATGGAGATGTCACACAAAACTTTACAAAGGGAATGATCCCAAGTGAAGACCTGTTACTAACTTTTAATTCTTTGATAGGAATAAAATTGCTCTTGTTATGTATTTTCCAATTCATGTTTGATCAGGCAGGTGAATACATTCCAATATTAACTCTTTATCACTCTTTTTTTCTGAAAGGCCAAACATGTTCCTTAATGCCCCTCCAGCTTATGGATGGACATTTTGGAGTCCACTTGAGTTTCAGTTTTTCTCGGTGATAGCAAGTGTGGTAAACCATCTGGATTAACAGCATTTTGTCCCTTTCGTTGCATTCACAGGAGTTGCGGATCGTACCATGTGACCATGAATTTCACAAGCATTGTGTGGATCCCTGGCTAGTTAGCAACAAAACATGTCCGCTCTGTATGTTTGACATTCTCGGTAAGTGACCTTCCCTCCTCCCTTTCCATTTTTCAAGGATTTTTCCATCTGTCTTTCTCTGGTAATGGAGTCGAGCTGAATCTTAAGTACACTGTACTTTACAATTAGATGCATTTGTATATTTGCCGGCCTTCCGGCTGCCCTTTTTATCACATGATGGGATGACATGCCTACAGTGAAGACAATAGACACTTAGTCCCATTGTAGTGGACCAAGCTCAGAATGTGGCCACTACTTGTGTCTCTGTGACAGATGTCAGAGTTTCTGTGTATTGCCAAAGTCTCTGTCTCAGCTTGCCTTTCTTTAAAAGAAAAAGCACAAACAAAAAAAGACTGTTATAATACTGAAATGACAAAACTGCCCTACAGATAACATTCTGTAATTTAACATGAATATTGTCAATGTGGTGTGCAATGTGTTATGGGCTACCTACTGCTATCTTTTCACTTCTTACCCCCAAAATTTGGTGAGAAGCAATTCAACATTTACATCACAAATCACTGGTTTAAACTGGCCCCTACAAACCTGCAGAAATGTCTCCCTGGGAGAGGGATTGGTAGTGGGGAATTGACACCTATGATGACAATTGTTTTCAAATTGGTATGGTAAGAACATGGTAGTCGCGATGTCTCAAGTGGGAAAACCAGATGCCTTAGAAAGATAATTCAGAGATTTCAAATTGGAACTCTTCTGTCAGATCCAGTCGGAGATTGGAAATGCTAGGATATCTCAGTAGGATCAGGGGGAGATCCACCAATTGCGATGGTGCTCTTAGTCAGTGGTATCAGTTCGACACTAGGGACTGAGATGTTGTCTTAGCAGATTCAGTTGGAGTTCAAAACTTTGCCAGAGTGTCTTACGATTAGGTAGAGTTTGCAAAACATAGTAGATCAGAGTAGTTTAGTGGTAGAATGTCTCAGTAGGGTCAATCAGGAGATCATACACTGAGAGGGTGTCTTAATAGGATCAGTGGGAGATCATGTTCAGGGAGGGTGTCAGAGTAGGATCAATTGGGAGATCATACACTGGGAGGGTGTCTTTGTATGATCAGAGGAAGATCATACCCGGGGGTTATCTTAAAAGGATTAATTGGAAGATCATACATTGGGAGGGTGTCTTAGTGGGATCAATTTGAAAATCCTACACGTGGAGGGTGTCTTTGTAGGATCAGTCAGAGATCATACACTGGGACTGTGTCTTAGCAGGATTAATTGGGAGATCATACACTGGTAGTGTGACCTAGGAGGATCAGTGGGAGATTGCAAATCTCGGAGATGCTGTTTGGTATCAGTTCTATCGCACTTTGGAGGATTTTCAAGAGGATTCTTTGTGAAATCTGTCTATTGTGGCAATACCTGGAGCTGCCAGTATGATGCTTTAGTTGGTAAAGCTACTGAGTTTTGTCAACAACAAGTGTACATTTCAAGGAAATAACTCATTGACTGTAGTCACCAGATGACAGTTTGTCAAGTGTCTCCTCTCGAGAGTAGGCCTTGAGAAATCAGTAATCTGTGAAGTGTGGTTTCCAATCTGATGACATTCTCCATTCACCGTGAATTGGTGCCATCTTTGAATAATGCATACCTGGCAGCTTGAAAGCGTTTTTCCCCGTCCAGCTCTCCTCACGTCAGGGATTACGTAGCTTTCGAAGAACGTTATGCCTGAAGTGTAATGACGGTGCTATGTGCAGTGTCTCATTGCAGTCACTCTTTTGTCCTGTAGCATTATATTACCAAAATAACAGCATGTGCCTCAGGGGATGGGTTTTGCCCTTTATTTTTCCTCTCCTTTTTTTTACTAAAAATGTATCTTTTACGCTTTACCAGCATTTTCCGCCAAAGTTGTGCTAAATGAGACTCAGTACAATGCAATCATTTGGACTTCTGAATTTCTCTGGCTGTTTTATTGTCCCTACTCTGAGGGAACGATCTGATTGATATCACAGATCATTGTGTATGCTGTCTTGTATCCATAGTCTGACATAGTTTGCAAATGCAGAGTCAAGAAATTGTAGTGTCTGAATAAAGTTCATACCTGGTAGGAGGATGTTAGGTAGTCAGTCAAAGGTTGTTTTAGCTCAACAGAAGCCAAAATCAAAGACATTAACTTGGTATGGCATTCATTGAAAGTTGCTGAAACTTTGAAGTGTGTATATAAAATACAAAAAAAGTAGGTACTTTTGTGGAGTAGATGAACTGATGAAATGCAGGTCAAAGGTCATTTTGAAATCAGCAGAGTGTAAAGTTTCAAAATTCTCGTAAAAGAAGTACTTCAAGGAGGGGAAAATTTGCTTGAACTTTTTAATGTTATGAGGGTTTCTTTGTGGTTTGGCCATGACTACTATCACAAAGGTAAGATCATAAATTCACTGTTAGAAGTGTGATTTATGTCCATCAAAGAAATCAAAATTGGTTGGATTATGTTGGCTTGTTTCGATAAAAAGTATTTCCCTTCCAGCCGATGGCTCTTCAAGTCTGTCCTAGATAAACGTACAAATATTCAATTTTGTCAGGACTTCTGGGGTCATGAGCATAACTTGAGCTTTTCGGTCTTTAAAAAGTCATCAACTTTTTATGCACCCAAATTTTGATGTGATGTGTGACATTGACTATAAGTCTTTTTATTAAGGTCTTTGACTGTCACAAAGTTTGTATGATGATCTTTTCAGAACCAGAGGATGGCAAAGTTAGCTCCCCATCTGTGCATGGAAGTCCAGCGGAACAGTACACAGAGCTTCGGGTCAATCTGCCGAGCACGTCGATCGAAGAGATCTTTCGTGAACCAAACTCAAACGGTCAGTCCAATAACTATGAGGAACTTCCACAACACAGACATTCCCTCAGCAACGGTTGGGTGCAGCCTGTGTCACGTCGCGAGAGACGCCCGGTCACCTACGGTGGTGCTTACGTCAGGGACCTGGGCCAGTGCTCTATACCTGTCTCTGTGCGTAATGCCGGTGATTGTTGGATGCCCAACTATTCGCAGTGGCAGCCTCAACCCTGTGACTTTGTGTGTTCACGTTGCCAGAGGAGGGTCCAAAAGTACTCGTCAAAGGCAAATCGGAGGACCCGTATGATAGGACCGGAGTTGACATCCTTTGAAAGTCACTATGTAACTAACATGTCCAATCAGTATGCTCCAATTGCCGGAGTGGAATATCCAGATGGAAGGGTGCTAAGTCCTACCTCAAGACAGGCCCACATGCACTGTGCGCCTGTCCAGGTTCATGTTCAGCCGTGCCAGGCTGCGGACCAAAACTCTAGTGTGATGAGGGACTCGAGTTCAGATTCCAGTCTGAGCCTGTCGGCATTTCATGCAGATTACGAGTGCTCAGACAGCTCTAGTAGCCCCGAAAATTTTGACAGCAATCGAAGTGTGTTCGGTAGCTCCACCACCTGCAGGAGTGACCCCATAGCAGTGGACCCTCACCTGTATGCCAAACCTGGGGCAGTCGACCAGGAGTGGGCCAATTCAGAGCCAGTGAGCCTGACTCCAAGCTGTGTGCATCGTCTAGAGGCTGATCATAAGCGACCTGCCAGGTTCTCATCGGATAGCGAAGACGTGAAACGATCGGGAAGTGAGGCCAATGCCAGTAGCGGTAGTAACTTTTCAACCAAAGCTCACGTATCATGTAAAGCTAGTCCACACCCGTTTAAGCCCTCTGCTAGTGGGACCTTCATTCAAGCTTTTATGCATAGTGCGAAACAAAAGAGCCACTCCTTCCCCAGAACGTCGGGAAACCACCCTCTGAACACATCAAAGAGGCGTCACCACGACCACGCTAAGAATAATTCAACTGGTAAATCTAAGGATACTAGAGTGAAGGAGATAAAGTCCAGACCTTGTAGGGCAACTCAGAGCAAGCACATTCCTTGTCAGTGCTGCAATGGGAACAGTGTCTGGGAAGCAAAGGGTCAGAGTTCACGGGTCAGAGAGCACAAGTCGACAGAAAGAGCCGAGGATCAGAGAATCGGTGAGAGCAGCAAGAGACCGAGAGATGAGAGGACTGGCAAATTACGGTCAGATGACAGAGTGCAATCAAAGACGAAGGGAGAGCGACATGGACATCGATCCCGAAAATCAAGAGCCCACCTTAGTCTTCCTATCCAATCAATCGTCACCGTAAACCCAGTTGATGGTGAGTAATGTCATTGTAGACTGTGTTTTAAGAGTGTCCTTGTCTGTTTGCTCAGTGAAAACTGCACGCTATGTGTTTAGCTTCTATTTCCTGATTCAAATTTGCCAGATTTTTGACAGTTTCATGAAGTGTCTGAGCTTATTTTTTTTTCAATACCTGCAAGCACCTCCCAACAGAACATACATCAGTCAAATCCATCTATTTGTATTCAAGAACCCTGAAACTGGTAAATATCACTTTCATATGCAAAATAGCTGGTCGATGAATATTCAGTGTGTTGATGTGGGTGGTTGTAGTGATTTTGTGCCACAAGGCTCAGCAACCTGGAGTGAAAGTCTTCTCTCAATATTCATGACAGCATTCTTCATTAAACCTTCTTATTCCAGCTTAGCCTGTGAGTTTATCAGCAAACTAGGAATGAATCTTTCAAGGTTATTTTTCCCAACAAGAGTGTTGTGGACAAAGAGCAGTATCATTCCGTTTCTCTCAGTCAGTTAGCATCATACCTCGCAGGTGTTTAGTGGTCAGTGTCATTCTATTATTTGAGGTCTGAGTTTGTGACATTTAGGTGTCCCCAGTCACTCTTGGACCTGCTAGAATGCCATCGCATTTTTCGCTGTTTTCTATTTCAGCTTGCTTTGCAAATTTTTGCTTCTAGTGAACATATCTCAAAGTGTGAAGAAAATTTTTTTTTTCCATTTGATGCGGATTGACAAACTGAATCTGAAGACTGGTAGATAATGCGATTTATTTAACTGGGGACACCTGATAATGCCAGATAATTGGTACCAGCACTAATGAAAACAATCACCCCAACTGTGTGTACTCTAAATGGTGATAGTATTGGTTAAGGAAAGGTCCAAATGCAAGTTTTTTTTGAGACAGTAATTAGTGTCACAAAGTTCAATTTCATTATGGACTTGGTAGATGCGGTATCATCATAACTTGAAATTAATTTACAGTAAAAAAATTGCATCCACTTCATGGATGCAGTTAGTACATTATCAACTTTTATTAATCACAATTTGCTGTTAAATGAATCAATCATGACATTTACGTCTTCTGTTATATTTCTTCTGTCTACTGTAACTGGTGTATGGAACATCTCTCTCACACCACCTTTCTAATCTTTGTCTTCTTCACATTTTACGTCGCCAATTTTATTTTTTTGGCCCGCAGGAATGGTAACCACGACACTGCCAGTGCCATCGTCGAGCAGGAGGAAAGTTCGAGAGGAGATCGTATGACCGTCCACCAGATGGGGATTAGTGTTGTGTATGTGTGTGTGCTCTATTCCTAAGTGTTGAACAAACCCTGATGCTCTCTAGCTCATGAATAATGAAACTCAATTTAATTTCCTTTGTTTTGTTTTTTTTTGGTATCAGAATTTTCAAACTCCTGATGGTCAAAGGTCCTCAGGTTGTGGGGTACATAGCACAAGAGACTGATTCTTCCAGTAGATGTTTATTCTGCTAAGTGCAACACAGATTTCTGTATCCCTTTACTTATACACAGTACAACATATCCACCTGTGTTACTCTCTGCATGCAACCGTAAATCACTCCATATGTTAGAAATCAAAGTTTGACATACTCCATTGTTAGAGACTTCATCATTGGAATGTGATGCACATTGGTTCAGTAAGATACACTGAAAAGGTTTTGAGATTTTTTTGTACGGTTTGTAAATCTGGCTCTATATGTAGTTCAGGACCTGGTAGCTGAGGTGGGTGTCAGGGATAACATGTGAGGCATTGGCCTATTGTTATGGTGGTTTTGATAGTCTGAAGGTTTTAACATTGTACTTCTAATTCAAAATCAGGTCATTTTTTTTCCACCTTTCATCACTCTGTCAGCATAAAGTACCATGTTTTATTATCTGCAGCAGGTACATTAACTGACTTACTGACATCAAGATAGGTGGTCAACTGGTTTCCTCTGACAGAAATTTCGTGTACACAGTTTGCTGTCCAAATTTCCAGTGGCCTCTTCAAGATTCATGAGCTATTCGTGGAAACATAGCCAGATAGGTTGAAGGTTGTAAAGACATAAATGTACATTTGTGACCATGCCAAAGAGGTCTTAGTTCAAAGTCTTAGTATCAGTTCAAACCATACACATAGTATATGGAATCCAACCACCGTTGTCAGCACACATCACACAGTGGATGAATAACACTAATAGAGGCCTACCCCAAATCCAAAAGAGTAATGTCCCTCATTGCACAAATTGAAGAACGGGAGGGAGCTCAAAGAAAATTAGCCTGATGCTTAAGGAGTGAGATTTTTCTTAAAATGAAATTTGTTAGATGGGTTTAATTGAAGCTGTTGCAAGGCTCAAGTTGTGACACATTCAGGTGGCCTCTAAGGTACTTAGAGATGCATTTGTATATTTTGGTCAGCTAATCGGGCTATGCAAAGTTTCTCTGGCAAAACATTTATCGGTTACTCGACATCAGCTAATGTATTCACAAGATTTATGCCTCTTGCCTCGCGTTTAGTTACGTTGACCATGACTCATCGAGACATCACCAGTCGCCTGTGACTGAGATTCGGTGATTTCTCAAGGGCTGACTGGTAGGTGTCAGAATACAAACGCTTGTGTCACGTCCTGCAGGGACAAGACAAGTGTATGAGAAACTTGAACAAACTGGTAAAACAGAAAACACAGGAAAGAGTGCGGCTTAGTTTGCAAATTTCCTTGTATTTGCTAGAGCGTGATATTGCGTGATGCTATCAACGTTCTTCAAGGTGAGATGTATTCAGAGTTTCTATCTTGTTTATCACCTTTTATCATCGATATTAATCAGTGTAGCGTGCAACATAGTGAATATTGCAATTAAGTTAAATGCAAACAACAATAATTTATCGACGTTAATTTTGTGCACACGGAGCTTCGAGTTTCTTCCGATATGTTTACTTTGTATGCAAAATAACCACTTTAAGTTCCTTCCACCACCGTCGAGACGGACCTTTAGAAAGTTGTGTTTACTTTCTCTGCTAGTTGTTATCATTGTGCTCTCCACAGCATGAGGCTGCGCATGTCAAACTCAGGGGATAGTCATCGTTCTGGCTGAACGACGACGACGACGATGGTAGTCATTCACCGTTTTGCACCATCTCAGGGAGATGAGGCATTCCTTCTTTTTACTCTAACACATCATTATGCATTTCATTACGTAGTCACACAAGTAAAGCACAAGTTTGAAGCTCGTAGGGCAGCAAAGCCACCATTGACCGGCCTTGTGAGAAAAAGGCTATGTTTATAGGCTTCTCCAAGGTTTGCTATTTACTTACACTCTGTTACTGTGCAACAAGCAACAATTAAACCTGCTTTGGAACTGTGTTAAATGTCTCGTCATGTAGAGTTTCACATTTCCATACGTCCAGATATGTAAATGTTCCCCACCCCCCATCATTTATGGCAAAATGTATCAGTGGAATTAATGTCACTTTTATAGCAAACACTGATGACTCATACAAAAAGATTTCCAGTTTACAAATGGGTTGTTTTCTTTTCATTCTGTGTTCATGATATCTTTAGTAGATTCATTGAAGCCATTAACTCTTAATCAAAATTGACAATTTGAAATTTATCGCCGTAATCACGACAGAGACGTCACAAGTCCCTTTGCCGGTTCTCCCCAATTTAGTTTTGTAAAAACGGGGGATTCTGGTAGGTCAATTTAATTTGTCTGTGGTGGATTAAATCCTGATGCGTGGTTGAGACTCAAATCCTGGCACGCTCTGAACCCAGGAATCAGTAGTGGCATCTGAGTCACTGGAACGGTCCATTTGTTATAATTTTTTTTTTTTCTCTTTCATACTTTTTATGTCAAATTCAATCATGAATTGCATCATGGGATATTATCTGAAATGATCTTATTTAATACAAATCATTTTTTTTTATATATATATACAAGTTTGTATTATGTACTTCAATTGCTGCCAAAACAGTCATTTTTACCTGTTTATCATGACGTTCATTAATATTTGTTCTAACTGTAATTCTCATTATTACTATTGTCATTACCATTATTACTTTACATAAGAGGATCGTTCGGATATTGCATTGAAAATTTTGTTGACAAAGTAACCAGTTGTACAGGAATTTGTAGATAATGTATTGACATTAATTCATGATATGTATTCAGAATATTTATTTAATTTAAAGGTGTCTGGGAACTTTTTGTACAAAATATACAAGATTTGTCATCATCATTCCCCATGGAATGAGGTCTTATTCAGATCTACCGTAGAGGTGATTATATGAACAATATCTATATCATCAGGTTAGGGCAGGTCAGTATGCTGGTAACAGCATGTTAGGTTGAAAGTTTTATGTAAACAATAATGATGTGAACCAGGTTCTGTTTTACCCTCTAACGAAAGAAGTCAGTTCAAAGGGAGCTTTTGTTCATGCCACAGAAGTTGCTTCTTTTGATACATCTTGCATACATTTTACTGAAAATTGAAAAAAAAAAAGAGTTGATTTAAAAGTCAGTTCCATACAGAATGGATGCAAATGGCGGTGTGAGTAGGATTGAGTGTGTTCTTGTACTGCACATGTTCCAGTGTCACAGGAGACACCTTCCATTGTATAAGAGGACATCGAAGCATCTTCCCCGTTCATTATCAGCTGTTGTATTTTTCTTCTTTCGTATTGTAGGTTCTATCTCCCCCTTTGCATATTTATATATATATTTGTCAAAACAGTAATACTTTGGTGATAACAAGCTCACAGCAAATGTCAAAGGTATATGTGTATCCATTGTCTCCCTTTACCTGGGGGACAAAATTATTCCTCCCCTAATTTATTTATGTCCCCCTCAGAAACGGACAGGCCTGTCATGGTTTCCTGTCTAGTGTGTTTCAGTGTCCGTTCAACTTTATTCATTCAAATAAACCGAGCAAGTTATTTTCTATTATCTCATCTCGTTTGCATTTCTTCTTTCGAATTTCTGCGTTGCATTCTTACTTTTGTGATGGAGATGGTGTAATATTTTGGAGGTTGGGGAGGCAGGGGAGGGGGTAGGTAGAGGAGAGACAATGCAATTGTTCAGTTCTTCCAGCTGAAGCGTGATGGATGGTATTCAGCTGTTTGATCACTGGCACGGTAAGAGTGGTACGTTTTAGTTATTAGTTATTTGTTAACCCGCTTGTAAATTGTTCCTGAATCCTCTGCACTTAAAGCACAAACCTGTTTCTTATGAAAATAACCAAGAATAGCCATGTCATGTTATTATGACAATGACAAAGTGTAGTCGTCCCATCTCACATGAAGTACATTGTAATACTGAGAATTATATGTGCAAAGAGAGGGGCACAAGGTGAAAGTTTTCAGTGCAGTTTAAGTTAGAATAGAAGAATCTTCTCTCTTGGTATCCTGCCACCTTAAAACTTTGGTCCTTGTCCACATGATCAACTTGCTCACTTTTCTCTAAGATGGTTGCATGTATGCAGCCTGTTAACACAAATTAAAATGATTATGTTTTTCCCAGTCTGATGCAACCTAATACAGAATCAAACGTGCCACGAATATCGTTCGCACATTTATTCAGCTGCATATGCACTCCTGTAATCATGGAAAAAAAAGTTTGTCGACCCCTTTCTAAAATGTTAGAAAATTGAAAAAGAAAAATACAGTTTCATGCATGTGTTAGGTTGAAAATTTAAAGACATTAATCACTGAAGACGTTTGATATTCCATAAAAATTAGGAATATTTTTCCCACTGTATCGGTGCAAACCATATCTCAATATGTTGCATTTGGAAGGTTTGGATCATCAAAGATATATCTTTTTACATGGTTCATTGCACGTTGTAAAGTCTGCGATGTCACACAGGCACAACTTTTGAATATCTGTTGTACTGTTTTGAAATCTTGACTGTCCTAAAAGAAACAATGTGAATTGATAATTTAGCTGATTTATCCTTACTTTTCATAATATTTTAAGATACATCTACAATATTCTCAATCTAAATTATTCACTGGTGTCAGATTTCAAAGTTAAACTAAGGATTCAATTTCAAAGAACAACAAAAGTGTTTTTTTTTCAATAAGCCTCTGCCTCTGTCACAAGATATTTTCATGCCTTGATGCAACTTGAAATGTTTCCTGACCAAAGAACACTTTCTTCTAACAGTACCTAATACCTTAAGTTATGAACAGCATGGTGCTATGTGCTTTGAATTTTTCTTTTAAAAATCCATTCACTTGTCACTGAAATATTCATTTTTCTGTTCAAATATGGTCATGCCATGCAAGCTGTCTGAATAGGCTAAGGAATAGCTACTGCATACTGTACATCTTCTCAGTGAGCGAGCCATTCGAGACATGCAAAGTGATTGACAATATCTCAGTGTTATGGGCAGTATTATGAAATGGACTTGAACATCTGTGTACTGTATCTGTATATGTGCATGGTAAACTGTACAGTAACTACAGTACGGTCAACCCAACTTCAAAAGAAACATCTGAAGAGGGCACAAAATTAGATTCAGCATTAATGTCAATGACCTAACCTCCAGCTGTAGTCTGTGTATGCACTGTGGTAGACCTGCACTTAAAAACTTTTTTATCTGCATTCTGTACTGTCCATATTTCGGAGAGATGCTCGATGATCATGAAGTAGTGTGTCGTACTGCCAGTCAATGCAAATCTGCAGAAATGATTGCTCGGACTTTTGCAAGTGCACAGTCAGTTCATTCAAGTTGGCTCTTACCACCGGCAGATATGGCATTTTTGAAAGGTTTTTGTTTGCTTTTAAGATTTCTTCCACCTGAAAGATTTCAATAAAAATACAACCCAGGAGGGAATTAGTTTGCGTCATTCACAATCATTTAGAAAAACCATCTTTCTGAATCTGAATTGATTTAAAAGTTTTGTATAGTATTTATTCAAGCCTGAGAATTATTTCTTGTCTGTGACCTAATTTCACCAAGAAGTAGAGCTGTATAGTGAGCCTATGTGAGCAACATTTTTGCTCATTTCAGTTGTTCATTTTTTGATGAAGATGGTGTTATTGGCTATGAACTGTAATTTTAGTGCATTAGAAGGCATTGTGCATGCACTGTACTACAGGGAGTTAATAGAAAATGTACCACAGAAGGAAGAAATTTTGATAAAAAATTTCAAGTCTGGTCTAGATTCATAACTTATTTTGTCAATTGATAGCGTAAATTGTACAGTTAGTAGTCTTTCATGTGTAGTTCACCATATTTACCGTCGACAGTTTGTGTATAAATTGAGCATTTCAAGCAAAAGTAATCAAAATAGCGCTGCACTGCATGCTATTTAGTGCTTAATGACATTTATCTGACAGTGTCATTACATTCAGGACTGTCGCATAGTAGCCTCCAGGTAATTAACACACATGTTCCATAAATAGTACATTCAGTTCTAAGTAATGGGATACAGCTGGTGAAGCAGTTTAGGTGTTTGCCTGTAGATACATTTTAGTGTACAATAATTTTAACTTGTGCATAGGTAAAGGAAATATATAGTGGAATATGAGAATTAAAGGACTGAGTCTGCCAAATGCTTTTATAGCTATTTTTTAGCAGTCAACTACAATGAGCAAGGCAGTCAGACAGTAGGATTAAGCTTCTAGGTACGTTGAAGTGTACCGCTGTAATAAAGATTCATAAGCAGCCTTTTACATTACTGTAATTTAACAGGAAAGGTTTTAGTTAACTAAGAAATAGACTGCTTAAAGGTATGAATGTGTTTGAGGCATGAGCTTCTTCATTTGTATCAAGAAATTAGCTCACAGAGACAACACATGTACAGTATAGGCTTTTGACAGTACATTGTGTNNTGAAGGAAGTTCAGTTGCAGTAATATGTGATCATTACAGCACATTGTGACGTCATGTACAGTACCTTGTCGCATTCATGGGCCTTAAATTTTGGACGGCGTTCTCTCAGCCGTAACAGAAACATCAGATCTGAAAGTTGTTGGTTGACAGGTAGACTGTGTATACCAGTGCATGTCTCTAAACTATTTGATAGGGATCTGCGAATTAGTTTCATTTTGTTTCTTTTCGTATTAGTTTCGTTTTGTTTGTTTGATTCTCCACTTCACATGACAAACATCATGCAACATTAAAAACAAGAAATTGAAAATTATGTAGAGTTTACACATATTTTAGATGTTTTCTGTGAATTGAACATTTAAGTAGTGAAAAT
>VJOZ01039109.1:5271-31578 GCA_009801055.1 Stichopus horrens | reverse complement strand
GTACTCATTTAGCAGCTCGATCAAATGTCAGGGAAGAAGATGTATATGCACTGAGAGAGATGATTTACGAATCATTGTCAACAAAATACATTCAAATGTAATATCCTATTGGAATAGCCCCACCATGTTCCTGATATTCCTACAGGAAAGATAATGTTTCATTTTTTTCTCCAAAATAACAAACTATGACTTCTGTTTTCAGTCTTTTTATAGAAGGTACTAACTTTCACATTATCATCATGTCACTATGAGTAATTAAATTAGACTACAGACATTTCTTGATCTGCCTTCGCTGTGCCGATTGTGGAAACTAGTACTGAGTACTTTTCATTTCAAAAGTGTTTTGTAAGAACAGCTTAGTTGACAAGTTGGATTGATTGTGAATTCTATATGTACAATACCGTGAAAAAGCTCCTTAAGTGACATGTTGTGCAACCTATGCTTGAATTCAATAGCTACTCTACTTCAGCCATCTGGTACCCTACTGTCTCAGCATCTTAGCTTAAGACATATCACACCATTACTGTATCAATGTGATAACTACATATTTTACATAGTCATACTTCATTATTCTTCCTACATGTATGTGATATAACAAATCATTGGAGCATTTCACAAATCAACCACTGTTACCGCTGCTTCTGCTGTTGTTTGCCTCTGCTGTTTCTATTTTGGTCGTTGTGAAGCCATCTTGCAATTACCCAACACGTGTCCCAACATTTCCCTCGAAATGTTTTTGATTGATGTCAACGAGACGCAGGGTGGAAATGAAGACAGCAGAGGCGGGAGAAGCAGCATGATGAGATGAGATGAAAGCTGTAGCTCTTTGTGCAGTTTACTCCATGATATCCAGTATGAAGTTGTTATGCAGCAGGGGAAGTAATTGTCATTGGATGAATTCTTGGAAAAAAAAAAATAAGAAATGGAAGCAGAAATGATGATATCACTGCAAATGAAATACAGGCTGGACTATGAAAATTCGAAGTTCAGTTTCTTCTCTCTCTTATACTTATGAATAATTTTAAGGCAGAAACCCAAGAACACCCTATCTTCATATCTTTATAAATAGCTCAGAACATAGTGAGTGTGTCTCTGTTAATTTCCGATTACCTTGTCGATGGCAGCCATCAGAATGTCTCGATTACCTTCCCTGTAAACATCAACATATCGTGACTGTTTTGATTGTTCCAAAATGTATGTTTTTCAATGTGCTGCTCAGATGTTGTACTTGCACCATACACACACACACACACACGTAGATCTCCTGTTTTGATATTGTTCACCATCAACCGTAAATTAAACAGTACCCAAGTTTCATTTATGTGCAAGGATTTAGTTTCAGGATGTTTGTCTTAAATTTCCTCACTTATTGACAGGATTAACATAAACTTCCAGTGGGGTTAAATTACTTAGTGCAACATTTGTGTAAGTATCCTCGGTTGAAACTACAGAGAAAGTAAGAATTATCAGTGATCATTATTGACTAGAATCCCTAGATGGTTGTCGGTAGAAAGGGTGTGCATTTAACATTACAATGTAAACATTGTCAGTTAACATTGTCATAATCTTCTCTTCATACAGTTCATTTAAATCAATTCCTATGTAGATTTGTAGACAAACATCTAGATGCTGTCTCCACTGTCCAGCTGCACCTATTCAAACTAGGTCATGTCGACCACATGAGGTCTGGTTCACCTAAGCTAGGCTTCGAGTGCATGAAAAAAAGCACTAAACCTGTCGTCCAACTGTGGACAACATTTTGATGGTAACTTACCATACTAGGTCATATCGAAAATATGTTTCAACCTTTATAGAAGGACAGACAGCAACATCAATGTAGTTCCAGACTGGGTGAAGTCAGCATTTTTGTGGGTTCATGCCACTCAGGGTCATTTTTATGAACAGTGGAATGCGACTCAACCACATAAACAATTATCTTGATAACAGCCACATTCAGTATAGTCCTATAAAAGGTACGGTCCTATGACCATGCTCATTCTTCTTCAAGCTGTCTTGTTTTAACATCCCAAGGGTTGTTTTGATTGTGCTACAGTACCAAGTAACTGTCATATTTGGCTCAGTATTGAATATGAGATGAAATCAGGACTGTGATGGTCACATGGTCATTCAATTGATCCACTGTTTGAACTTGATGGTGTACTTTCCAAAGTTTAGCAGGAAAAGAAAAAAAACTTTGAAGGTCTGTGAAGTGGTTTGGTTAAAAATGTTTTGATCCATACCATGTGTCACAAAAGTATTGACTCATGTAATTGCATGAAACATATCATCCATTTACAAGGATGTTATGGCTGTAGCATGTGTTGTCATGTGTGCAGTAGTAGTATTAACTGCCCTGTATCAGCAAAAATTAATTAACCAGCTTGTGTATTTGTACTGTTTCATTTAAGTAAGAATTATTGGTGGAATTATGAAAGCCAACCATAGTATAGTACATAAATCTGTCAGAAATTCAGCAAATGCCACAAAATTTTGTTTGCGAACCTTTTTTCCACCGTCCTTCGTAAACAAAAGACTGATATGCATGTAACTGGCGCTGGCGTAACCACTACACGTGACTGAAGTCATAAGATTTCATTATTCATAAGTGGTGGGCCCCATTCGGAAGTAGTACATCATAGGCACTGGTTAAGGTAAGCTGTTTTCAGTTCCCGATAGCTAGTATTCTAATTGTAACAGGAAGTGTTTGAACTGAAAATGTATGGCCCCTAGATGAACCATGGACAGCCAACATCAATACTTATTACCAACACCCAGAACACCCTCAACAACAATTTAAATCAACTTCTACCACAGACATCACTATTACTGTGAGTGTTTACAAGTGCACTTTTTCTTTAAGTGTTTTGTTTGCTTATTTTTGACAGTGAGCCCCATGCTAGATTCTATGCAGCCCAGATTGTGCTTGCTTTTGAGTATCTTCACCACCTGGACCTTATATACAGAGACTTGAAGCCAGAAAACCTCCTGATAGACAGACAAGGATACATTTCAGTAAGTTAACAACCAGAAGCTAGTGACCCCTTAATCTCAACTTGTTTGTCAGTATAATTATCTTCTCTTCCTGTTAGCGCCTTCATTTTAAGGTAGCAGCAGTCTATTCCCCTTTCATGTCATCTGCATCACCTTTTTTGATGGATATTTGTTGTTTAGTGTCAGTGTCTCTGCATCTTTCTCAGTGTCTGTTATCAAACTACAACTCCCCTAATTTTCTTAGTGACCAAAACAGTACTGTTTGCAAGTGCTATGACTGGATGTAACTCTCACTTTCTTTCATTAACAACATCTATCATCCACTTGAACCCTTATCTTTTTCACAAGGTTAAGACATTTATTTAGCCTTTGTATGATCTTTAATGACTCGATTTGCTCACCTCTCTCTACCATGCTGATGATGACCAGTCATCTCCAGTATGGTAGTACAGTGGTTGTGTGGAGATAGGTAAGCTTTGAAGTGTCTGAATTCAAATACTCTAACATGATGTTTGTTATTATTTATTCATTTGACATACGTAGCTATGATACACATTACATAGGACAGGATGGATCAGGCTAGGTTTGCACATAATTTTCTTGTTTGAAAGTCAACACCAAATTGTTTTTACTAACATTGACTTCCATATGATTTATGTTCCTCAGCACTTGCTGTGGAAGTGGAGTGTTGTGTGGTGAGAACAAGATGGGGTAGTTTATGCGGTAGAGAATTGACTAGGTAGATTGTCCGTGTTGAAATAAAGGTTACAGTTGAAGAACAGTACAGAATGGTGGCAGTGTGTTACTGAATCTCAAGTCAATATTATACACAATCCTGGCTAGCACCAGTTACAACCAAACTGTGAGGGATTTAAGTTTACTACATTACTGCACTAGAAGCCGCAGGCTGTACATTGAAGACCAGATTCACACAACTGCTTTACAAGCTTGCCATAGTAAATGGGTGCTGATTCAAAGGTTTGACCGGATGAGATCATGTACAGGAGAGAAGTTTACATTTCACATTGAGCCCCCCCTCTCCTTAGTTCTTGCACCAGTGATCCATAGCAACAATGAATCATAACTTTGAGTTTGGACACTTTTGAAATTTAAAGCTATTGTAGTTGTGTGAGCAAGACTTAACACGCGTTTCTCTTCAAGTTCCCTCCAGGTGAGTCATAACAACCGATTTGATGGGAAAAGTTTAAGACATGAAAAAAAATAAAAATTAAATCCCTTTATCCAAGTTTGCATTTGATTGTTAAAGCTGCTTTTTCCATAAAAGTGAAACTTTTGTTTTTAACAGGAAAAATTTGAGAAAGAGAATAATAAAATATAGTCCCTTTCTGCATTTTCCATCAATGTGAGAGATTTTTTTTACCAAAATTTCTGATGTCAAATCAGTTTCCACTCATCATCTATCTGTACAGGATTGATGTTTATGACTCCTTTTCACAGAAAAATATTTTTAACAAATACTAATTCTCCTTTTATGGAAGAATGTTGTCATCTCTTTTCTTTCTTCTTGCAGAGGATAGTTTATGTGTTTACTAAATTGTGGATCTGGTATTCATGTATGCCTACATAACCTCTGAAGTCTCCTCCTTGTTTTAATACTCTAAGCATAAAAACGATAGGATTAACAATCAATCAATGTGCCAGTCTTGTTTTGTGTGATATGCTTGATTTGATTTCTTCATATACACTGAAAGGGATCAGGGTTTTCAAATATTCTGTTTCATTTGTTTATGACCACGGTAAATGGAGTGGGGGGAGGGGAGAATGACAAGTCTTGATTTATGCTTCTTTCAAATTAAGACATTTGTTTTTTTAGTTAAGTTGGTTGAGACTGAGATGCTTTCTAACAAGCTGTTAAAGTTGAAAGGTATAGGAGAAGATTGGAGCATCTAGGTAGAGTGGTCAAAACTTGTCAGTGGGACAGGGGATTATGAGAGTGCTTCGGGAAAGATGTGAGGCAAAGTGATACGGGTGATGAGAAGTGTGTGGGTCAGCAGAAGAGATAACTTCTGCTGAAGGTTATGTAGAAGGTTATGGGGTGGTGGTGACTGTCTTCAAATGAACACCCCAGTGTTTCATATTATATCAAAAAACTAAGTTTGATGGTAACATACTCTTGGTTTTCTTTTGTTCTTCATCTAAGGTTACAGACTTTGGTTTTGCAAAGAGAGTGAAAGGAAGGACATGGACCTTATGTGGTACACCAGAGTATCTGGCACCTGAAATTATTCTTAGTAAGGTCAGTATGTCCAGAGTATCTCGCACGGTCTGATATTCATGGTAACGTCAGTGTATCATGGCAGTAGCAGGATAAATATCACCTGGTGTAGATGACTCAGTGTTGCAACAGCCTCTCCTGGGGAGCTCAGAAAATACTCCTGTATTAAACTGTGGTTACTAGACCGTCAGTGTCCACTGACCAATGGCAATACATCAAAAGGAACAAGTAGAAATGATTATGAATCCTTCCAAAAATTTACAATAATGAAATCTGAGTTTGGTGTGATATATATATACAACATGGGCAGTTGCGTATTTTATCGGATCTGAAAGGGAACATCCAATTATTAGTAACTAACAGAGTTCATGTCATGTAAAGAAAAGTTTGAATGATAATTTGTTGTTTATCAATCCTTTTGGCTTTGAACATTAAGATTCAAGTTTGAATTTATAGAAACGTGGCATTGTTTAGGGTTGTAGAGCGCTACTGTACATGTGAAGGTGTACGTAGGCTATGTACAGTTTGGTATGTGTCATGCTCGTGATTTTTATTTTTTATGGCTTAGCCTAATTTCAGAGGTACCTGTAGTTGTGTTTTAGGTACCTGTTACCTAACTGGGTAATGTGCACAGTTGATCGTTTCCAAAGTTTTGCCACCTCACTCAGCCCTAGGAGCTTTCGATTAATGATTGGAATTACATTAAGTTACATCACATATCATTAGCTGTGACTATCCACTCAATACCCCTATTGGCTGCCTCTGTTGTTTGGAATCTCTGAATAGTTACATTTGGATCTTTGCACCATGTCCCTTTGGGTTTAAGCCAATGTGAATTGTGGAATATCCCTCATAAATTTGTTGTATCATCACAGTATTTGGCTTATTCATTATGTATTAATTAATTCAATATACCTTACGAAAACCTTTCTTCCGCTAACATCTTTTTCAAATCTTGTGAAGGTTTCTTGTTATACTCCGAGGAGATCATACAGTATGGTTATTCTGCATCCCCTATGCTCTTTCAATATCACAAAGATCTCTTAGAATAATGTCCTTGAAAGGAGCCTCTTGCTGCTAATTCAGTTTCAAGCCTAATGTACAAAACAGAGTTGAGTATGCTCTTCCTTATGATGCAACAGTCATTGAAAGAAATCTCCATGCACAGAAGAGGTAGTTCCCAAATTTCCCAAGGGATCAAGCTATCAATCGAATTGAGAACCAATCTGACCCCCCCCATCAAATGGCTTCATTAAGTGACTTAATCCAATTACCTTCTTTGATAGTCACTGTCTTCAGTACTTTTCAGTTGTTGGTCAAATTTGAATTTCACCTTTTTGCACTGGATGCAGAGATCAGATCTGCATTTAGAGATTGGTGAGGCAAATTTGCTGAATTTCCGTTTTTAAAAATCGCCAATCTAGATAGTAAGAAACTTGAGTAACCTACTTAGGAGGTGACCTGAAAATATGGGTTATAAATTTAAGGAGTGGTTGGTTCTATTTATTCATCTTGCTATTGGATGAGGTAGTTTTCATCTGGTAGATGATAGATTAGGTACATTTTACATTGTCAGGTTTAGCTATCTTTGTGATTCAGAGGATGTGGTAACACTAATATGCCAATGCATTAGGTATTTCTTTTATGTCACGGGATCAAGTAGTTCTCACTTGTCTCTGGATGAGGTAGTTCCCTTTAGTTATTGGACGAGGTAGTATCACCAAATGAGGTACAAGTTTGCTTTTCTGCTGGGTGAGGAAGTTTTTACTTGCCATTCAATAATGTAGTTGTAACTTATCATTGGATGAGGTAGTTTCAGTTATTTGAAGAGGTAGCTCTCACTGGATGTGGTGTGATACTTAATTTGCCTTTGAATGAAGAAGTGCTCCTTTGTCACTGGATGGGGGAGTCCTCACTCGATCAGTCAAATTTCTCACTTAATACTGGATGAAGTAGTTCCTACTTGTTCCTGGATGAGGTTTTTCTCACCTGTCATTGTAGGTTATGTATTTTCTCCCTTCACTGGATATTTCAGTTCTTGGTTGCCATCGGATGAATTACTTCTTACTTATCAATACATGAGGTAGTTCCTGCTTGTGCCTGGATGAGGTATTTCTCACCTATCATTGTATGAGGTTTATTTTTCTCCTTTGGCTTTATACTTTAGTACTTAGTTGTCACTGGGTGAGGTTTTCTTGGATTTAACTGGGCTATGTAAAACATACTTGTATGTTACTAGAAGAATTGCTAAATCTTTTGTCACCTTGTTCCCATTTGTCACCTAAGGTAGTAACTTATTGAGACCTGCATTGATGCAGTCTGCTATTTCACTGGTAACTTCTGTCATATTTCTAATTTGTATCATGTCCTGTGAGCAAGGTAAAGTACACTCTTGAGTCATTGTAGTGCATGCAGTATTAATAAATTACCTGTATGTGAATACTGGTGTATTCAATTTAATCTACTTTGTGCCCACAGGGTTACAACAAGGCGGTTGATTGGTGGGCTCTGGGAGTGCTCATCTACGAGATGGCTGCTGGCTACCCTCCATTCTTTGCTGATCAACCCATTCAGATCTACGAGAAGATAGTATCAGGAAAGGTAAAGAAATTCAGTTCTTTTAAGTGTAAATTATATATACATAGATATAAGAAATACTCCACTTAAAATGCATGGCATATGAAGAAAATAGTTTAAATCATTGTTCAACCATACAGTCTCACCAGTAAACATCATCAATATTTCCGCAAAGCATTATGCATCGGATCAGGGTGGCTGTAACTGGACAAATTTTAGAATCCATCACTTCTGGTGGGGTCCAGCGACTCACACCAGGACCTCTGGTTGGGTCCAGAGGCAACACCCGTAGGGTGTCCAGTTATCATCCTCAGCTTCTATATGTCTTGTGAAGTACATCTTTGAATGTTGACTCACATCTTTTCCTTCATGTTGAGGTTTTGTGCCAGGCATAAACTGATTGCAAATGCTGAGTGGGAATTTCAAGTCCTGAGTGGGATTGCCGGGTGTCTCCTCCCCATCACAGCTACAACCCTGCATAGGATGAGTTTATGGAGAAAGCTTCATTTGAATTGTTGGAAGTTTGGGTGAACAAAGTGTTATNNATTTCTTGAAAACAAAGCTACCATCCTGCCTGTTTTCAATAGTGTATAATTTCATGTTCGTAAATATTGGTTTAAAAATAAGATTTCTTTTCTGTAAAACAAATTGCAATATTTCCCCTTAATTCTAACTTGGAGAATTTTTAGACTATGCAGTAGATTGACATTAGTTAACACTGTATCATAATAAGTAACAAGAGAGGATGAAGAACACGGTGTGATTGTAATGAAATACATGTGTCCAAATCTGAGAAGTTTGCTGTTTAAGTCAATTCAAGGAAAGTTAGTCTATGGATGGGTTGCCATGGCATCAGGAGTGATTTTGTAGTGTTAGAAGTAGAAAAGGTAGTTGTAGTTTGCACCTCTGTTTTTGTCATTAGTTTTGTTTTGGAAATAACTAGTAACTGCTTCCTATGTAGATTTTGAGTAGAATATAGCTTTCAGCCAAAATCCTGAACAACAAACCCCTTAATCATCAGGAAACATATCACACATTTGAATACATTTTCCTTAAAAAATGGCACAAACATGTTGAATTTAAACTGTTACAAAGTTTTGTATCATATAATCGTTGCAACTTCTGCATTTTTCATGTGATCTAACACTTGTCATCTGCAAACTAGTGTCCCTTTCATGTTGTAATGGTCTCAAGTCATGGAGATGTGATTGACATTTATAATGCGCTGTGTAAGAATCTCTTGTCATTATTACTATTATCATGCCCACATGTTGTAAAAGTTCGAGAAACTAGCAGTTTACAGCTTTTTCTTCTGGCCTTGAAGAAGTTCATTGACTTGAAATGGAATATTTTGACATAGTCCTGGGAGGCTTTGTTGTCCTATTGTTAAGGAAAATAATTATCTATACTCGATTCATTTTGTTTGATTGTCAAGAAGAATACTGTCCCAGGATTGATTGTTAATCTTTTCCTGTATTTTTGAAGCAGATTTGAAGGTAATTTGTAGGCAATGAAGGTTATCAACTAAAAAATCTGTAACAAGGACATCTCAACAGCTGAAGATGTCATGGTTCTTTATTGGGATTTACCACCTGGAAAACCATGCATTTATTATGCTTAAAGCATTGACGGTATTCCATTGCCATTTGAAATCAACTGGTATTGTTACACCTGGAAGCCTCAAAAATTTGCTGTGGTGGGACTATGTAGGGAAACTAACTAAGGATGCATTTCAGTCATTATGTAGGTCTGTAAAAATAAATACCAGTTGCCTCTTCTCTTTTGGTGGATCTGAAAGTAGAGGAAGGTTTGTCAGATATTTTTACCATTCTTCTGAGTTTTATTCCATCATTCTCTTGTGGTAGTACTACTAACATAAATCTCAGATCGTAGTGAATTATTGTCGATTCAGTGCTATTGTTGATGCATGACATCAGATCTGTTATGCTCAAGATTTCAGGTACACATCTCTGTCATCAGTATGATTCATTAACCATGCAATCGATATAATTCATTGCCAATAGTACCTTGGTAAATTACAGCAGATGAGCAATGTTTAATGAGAGGTGCTTCACCATGTTGTTAAAACACGTGGCAGATAAAATATCAAATGTTTAAGTGCCTTTTGGAACCTTGCTGTGAGCTACATTGCTCTCAAGTATGAACAGAGCGATTGCTAATGAGAATGTGTATCAAATATACATCTGCCATACCTGCGGATACAACACACAGCATGTAAGATTACAACAGGTACTGTAGTGTTATCCCTTGTTACACTGCATTACCGTGTGATCCAGCAACTGTCAAGGTATTTGCTGCTGTGATGCCATTTGCTTCATGATTAGAATGTAATGTTTAAAAAGTCACATCGATCATAGAAGTCAATGTTGATCTTGTATGCAAATCAGAGTCTTTGCATACTTTATGTAGTGTGTGTGGTGGATGCTTGTAAGTTTATCATTGGCTAATTTGCACTGTGGCATTGTAATTTTGGAGCAAACATATCACATAGACAGGGTAATAATAGAATAGGACCACCTGCAAAATTAGAAATATTTAAAAGAAAATTTTTTTTTTTACTTCACATAAGTATTAAACTCTCTTATGCTTTAATCAGAACTGTGGGAGGCAAGCTGTGACTCTTGCCAAGTCCTTGAAAGTATTAGCAGTGTGTACAAATATAGATATACTGGAAATATAGATATACTGGAGCATTGTAAGGGCACTGTAACTAGGGTACATAGCTGAATTAAGGTAATCTAGCTACTGATACAGTTGGAGTGAGGTGCTGCCTGCTGAGGCCTTATGGGATTGTTTATCATCAGTGAGCTGGTGGGAGACATACTGAGAGACTGTACATGACTAATGTTGTAAAACTAATAAACTGCAAACAGTTCTTTTGGCATTTTGCCTTCAATTGCAAGTTCCTTATCACCTTTCCATACCTTGTCTCTGTTCATTGTTTTATGACAGGTAAAATGCTGGATACATCCTGTAAATGTTAAGAACGCCCAAAATTTGTTTTGTTTTTTTTCTCAGGTACGATTTCCATCCCACTTCAGCCAAGATTTGCGAGACATTTTACGGAATCTGCTGCAAGTGGATTTGACTAAGAGGTTTGGCAATTTGAAAAACGCGGTCAATGACATCAAGGCTCACAAATGGTTCAACACTACAGACTGGATTGCAATATATCAGAAGAAGGTATGTGACCATATCTGTCTACAAAGAACTGCTAGACAAGCAGTACTTGGTGTACATGGCTGCATCTCTCTATATTGCAGAAGAGACAGAGGAAATCTTAATGATGTATGTGGAGACATGTGAACTTGACATATGTGCTGGGATGTAGAGTGGACATGTGCGAATTTATGTGAAGAGGACATGTGAGTGTATGTGAAGGTGTAATCATTTCAGCGTGCTTACTGCATACTTGCCAACTGTTCCGTTTTTACATGAGACTCTCCCCCTTTCCGAACTTAACATCTCATAAAAAGCGGAACATTCCACTTTTCAAATTTTGAATCTTTAAAATATGCTAATGCTAGAAGTGACCAGGAAAATGGCAAAATAACAGCTCTTGAAAAATGGTGTCAGTCTTTGAATACAATAAATCAACAGGAAAACAGGACTCATATGATCATTATGTCTCTTTTCCCCTTTTGAATAAACTAAATATGGAAGTAGAAAATTACATGTTTATGTATTGTCAGTTTCCATGCACTAAAGAAAAAACAATAACAACATTTACCACATCCCAGAATGTAAAATATTAAAATAATCACTACTGATGAAACTCGTCCACATTGAGTATGAGATACTGGTCCTGTTGGTATAAATAACAATATCCTATCGTATTACTACTTGAAAGGATAAGTGTACTACTGATTATCCCTTGCCGAAGGCAGATAAGGAATCTATGCAATGGTGATGGTGTGTGTATGTGTGTGTTTGTGTGCATTTGTAAAGCCTTGGCTTGTTAACACGATATCTCATGAATTGGACAGTGTTCGAATGTCATAGTTGATGTGCCAGTAGTCCACCATGAGTAGATGATCCCTGTTGTTTTTCATGGAGGTCAAAGGTCATTTGAGGTCACCAAAGCTTAAAGTACGAAAACCTATCAAGGGGCATTTCAGCAATTGTATATTGTTGGAAGTTAAAACCCTTATCATTGGTAGCAAGTGATGAGAGGATGATATCTGCCATTTTTTATGGAGGTCAAAGGTCATGTGAGGTCAATAGAGGACATTGTGAGAAAACATGTGAACATGGTATCTCAAGAAGGGAAAGGTGCTTGAAATTCAACTAAGTGTGTTGGTAGTCCATTGTGAGTAGATGATCCCAATTGTTTTTCATGAAGGTCAAAGGTCATTTGAGGTCACCATAACTAAAAGAAGGAAAACCTATTAAGGGAGATATCTCATCAACTAAATGTTGCTGGAACTTCAAACTCTTATCAATGGTAGCACCTATGTGTGAGTAGATGATGTCTCATTGATGTCACATGGAGGTCAAAAGTCATGTGAGGTCGATATAGGACATAGTGTGAAAACCTTGTAAACACAATATCTCGAGGAGGGAACGTTGCTTGACTTCAAAGTTGGTGTGTTGGTATACCACGTTCATGCTATGCTGTAATGAATCGAAAAAGTTGATGATACTGTCTCTAAGTATGTATTGTTGAAGTTAATGCCTGTATGTAGTATGGGACACATTTTGTAAACTCACTCAAGTACTGGGATACTGGTCAAATCATACCTGCGTCTTTCTTAAGGTTGCTTGATTAAGTATCTAATACACTTTTGCATATTGCCATTCACTTGCTTGCATGCTTTCCAATGCTTCAGCTCTGTCAAGTCTTTTCTTTGTGATAGTTCTTTAACATCCCCAAAACAAAAAAAAAAAAGCAAAATCAAAGTACAAAGAAAATAATAACATTAGTCAAAAAAATGTTCTTAAGTGTGAGAATAAACAGTCCATGTTTACCTATGTTGGCATTGATATACTTTTATCATTGTACAAAGGTAGCCATGTATATAGAGTTGGGACATTGTTATTCTGCATTTTGATCATTTTCCCCAAGTAGCATACTGTTTTGCATAACAATGCATATTGGGCTACACTGGTCATGATTAGTCAGTAGGACCGTTATCTTCTAAGTGATTACTGATCAAATCACCAACTGAAATAACTGAGGTTGACTTAACACATCCTTATGGTCCTTTTTCCCTTTCCTATTTTGAAGTGTTTACTTAAGCTCAGAGAGGCTCATTGAGTTGTTTTATGAAATTTGCTCAATTTTCCTAAACCTGTCAAATTTCCTTTACATGCTAATGACAAATGGACAAACTAGGAGGATCCCAATGTTTCACTTACAGTGGAACATTAATGACTGTCTTATTAGTAATTTTATGCGATTTTGAAAATCCGTGACCAGACACTTGTCATATTTGTTCTTGTTCACATGCACACAATCAGTACAAATTAGAGTTAAAAGTTCAAAACTTTTGCCAGTTTTCATAACTACTGGATCTGAAATTTGACTAATTATGCTAATTATTAGTATTGCCATGGGTAAATACCCTTCAAAATCACCACAAAGTTATTCATACTGACTCAATAGGCCCCTTTATGCAAATTCATCGTTTGAAAATTTGAAAGCCATTTTGGAGGCTGAACTCATTTCTCTCCTTAGGATTTGGTAATTTATAGTAAATGGAGAATCTTTTTAAGAACAAGTCTAGCTAATTTAAAGGACAAAGATCAAGAATATTAAGAAAAACATGTGATGAGAGAAAATGTGGAGTATTCCTTTAAGTTTGTCCTGCCCACCAAGTTTTGCCTCTTGCTTTCCTCCCCCTGATTAGATCTGATATTTGTCCTAAACATTAGGCTAATGATCAACTGTGGTAGTTGTATTAGAAAATGCTGTCATTGTGCTTACCCTTCCCCCTGCCCCCACCTGAAACTTACACATTTGTCCCCTTAAAATGATGGAAAGAAACTTCTTATACTGGGCAATTGAATTGCATGTACTTTAAAGTGAAATGTACCAAGGTCCAAAGAGGACTCTTTCTTGCTCAGAACACACATGTAGTATATAGCTATAACACTACAGCTGTGTGTTGAGAATGTACAGTAACTATATGCACACTGTGTGGGTCTTGCCTGTGGTCAATATTTACATCTCTCAGACAGTGAAGGGAGCAGCGATGGACTTAATTGATAGCAACATTGAATTCGGACTCATTGCTAAAGGATCTGGCTGTTCTTTGTTTCTGCCACTCACATTCATAGAATTTTACTTAAACAGGTATCGGAAGTATAGGTGTTCAATATATATATATGAAAGCTAAGTGTACTATTGTAGATACTTTATCAACTCATGTGGAAGGAATATAATTGCAGCCTTTTTTTTCCCCTTTTGTCTTACTTTGAAGGTGGAAGCACCATTTACACCAAAAATCAAGGGACCCGGTGACCCAAGTCACTTCGATGACTACGAGGAAGAACCCATCCGCATATCCAGTACAGAAAAATGTGCACGAGAATTTGCCGATTTTTGAGATGTTTCATTCAAGCACCTTGGATGAGGAGCACACTGAAGAACCAGAGTCTGATGAAGCCTATGTAGTCGTTACAGTCATTCAGTCTTGTTATCATAGCTTCTTTTTTCTTCATACATATTTTTTCAGTTCCTTTTTTTTTCCTGTTTTAATTTTGTTTTTCTACCAATTTGTTTCTTCTTCCATGATCTAAGTACATGAATAGTGTAGCCCTTGATGTTAAATTATAGTCTGGAAGATGCACAACCTCTCAGCTCACTGTGTCACTCATATTCAAAAGTACAAAAAGAAGGGATGATATTATGCTGCATTCCTATTGGATCTCAGTGAAAGGTCAAGAGTTTGTACATCACATTAAGTCATGTTGTTGATTGTGTCATTTGATTCAAAACAAAACTGCCCAAATTTATTTAGAATTGTACTCTAGACAGTACTCAGAAATAACCATAGCAACACTCCCTGGTTCTTGTTAATAAACCAGCATGATTTGCTTAACAGACATAGATAAGGAGGAAGAATTGAGCATGAGGTGGGGGGTGGGGGAATGGTGTGGCTGTAACAGGATCCCTTTGTTTATTCAGAGAAGTTTTTCTGGTGTGTGGAGTGCATTTTTTTGTATACCATTTGGTCTACAGATGTTTAAAGTGAGCAATGCTCCCAGTGGTAACAACATTTCTGTGATTCTGTTGTATTGTCATCTTGTTGGGTATATCTAAATGTTATCGTGCATGCATGGGGACCAACAGGCCGGTAGATACCTGTCACAAAAATCATGTAGTGCTTTTGTAGAGTCTTTCCATTTTATGCTCAAGGTACTTACAGCCAATATTATTCACAAGTCAGTTATTGACAAGTTGAATCCCTCCTCAAAGATACTATCTGTGAAATTAAAGGAAAGAAACACCCACATACCTCCTTGTTAGGATAGTCCAATATTGAGAGATGTGTTAACTTCATCAAGCTCCTCATATGAAGGTACGTATTGTCTACCTTTGGTTAAAAAGGGGTCAGGTCTGGTAACCATTCATGTATCTATATGGAATATCTTAAGAAGAAAATAGTAACCACTCAGTTTAAGACTGCCTTTTATTTATAGAGATGGAACCATATCCTCTTTCCATGTGTATTTCACTTCCTGTTTCAATTTTTAAAGATGATCATTTTTACACCAATGTGTTTGTGCCATCACAGTTTGATAGAGTGGGGGGGCTAGTACTCTTCAGATGTGTATATGGGTCATCTCTTTTTGAGAGAGGTGAATTGGATCATCTATAATGCTTATGTTTGGTTGTTCCATTTTGATAGAAGTGATATATGACTTGACTGGTAAGCCGTCACTGGCTGGGCACAAGCTCTTTTTGTTGGTTCAAGCACCCAGGTCCTTTTTTTATTTTATCTTAAAAGATGATTTCATCTGGTATGTGAGTGTCATCTGCATGTCACATCAGCTGAGAAGTGCTGACAATAGTTAGTTGGAATAATCCCACACTTGGCCAAAACTTTTGACAATGCTGTATCATGATTCAGGTTCCAGAAGAAGTGATCTCTGTGTGCTTCAGTTTAATTTTTTGTACGGTGCAATATACATGATTTTGAACTTTCAGGGGGTGTCCATGGACTCTCCACTAGTGGTTGCATAATTTTTTTTATTTATCTTTTGATTAACAATTTCATTTTAATCCCTTTGGAAATGTATTTTTCTGTTTTTATTTAATTGTGTGCTGTGGTTAGAACTATTTTTCAGTGGTTTTCCACTGTACTTGGTTTCTTACAGAATAAGTCTTTTTCTCTCATTTTCATTTGATGACTTTCGAAGTGGAATACATGACCCAATCGCCGGCCTCAACAATGGACTCTAAATCAGTCAGCAGAATGTACACCTTTTTATCCTTGTATACATCAGTGGATGTACATCTTCTGTAGTCTGTATCAATCCAGAATATTCGCAGATAGTTCAAAGGTTTCTTGTAGCATCATTTTGCTTCCCTTTAGGTAAATTCTAAGGTTGCAAGGGGGAGGGCATGGTAGACATTCGTCGTTGTTGCTTCTCTGGAGGTGATGCTAAGAAGTCTGTTCCCTCAGGTAATCTAACAGTAAAAAGATTAGCTCTTTGTAGCCACTCTGGTGAAAACGTCACCGCAATTCATCCTAACATATCCCATTTGCTCAATGGTATTAGAATCTCATTGCACTGAATGTATGCAATGTTTCACTGGGCTGATACAGTTGGATGCTTTGGACACCATTTGTCTCAGGAACGTTGCCAAACGAGACCTGTGAAATTTGAAAAAGTCGAGTCATCGACAAATCTGCTCATAGTTGCAGAGATGCACAAACTCTCAAGTATGATCTTATATCACTCTCACATTCATAAGCACTTGTTTTTGAGTTTCTGAGTTTGTTTTTTTAACTATTCTTCTGCATAAGTAACTATATCAATGGAACATTATCATACAATTACTTGAGTCTACTTCAATTGAAACCTTCAAACTGCTAACTGTTCCTGTCACCTGTTTGTCTGTCTTTCTCATGTTTATAATACAGAAACAGATTATCATTTCAGTTTTTTTATTGTTTTAAAAATATTGTGCAGAATATTATGGATGGATGCAGGAGCTGTATCTTTTGTATGACCTAGTCATTTTTTTTTTCATGAGAACAAATGTACTTTATTCAAGTCATCGTTTGCTGAAATAACTCTTGTGGCACAGGGTTAATGTAGAAGCACCTGTGGCCCTAATATATGCATATCCAAAACAAAAATACAGGGAGGGGTTGGTGGTTATCTTGCATTACTTGGCAATAGTTCCCTTGTTACTTTTATTTTGATGTTTTCTTTAATAATTCTTTTCCTCATAACTTGTACATTATTTGTCATTAGATATTTCCGTATGGGAAGCAGGACACTTTGGGGCAAGGAGCTGTTGAACAGATGCACATATATCATGTTCTTTTCATGTATTGTGGAGACTCACTGTATTGTTACATTATAAACTACCAGATGGCTGCTGTTGGCATTAATGAGATCAATAGTCTTGCTGTTAATATGTTCTTTTAAAGTTGGACATTTTTGGGGAGGTTACCCCTCAGGTTTGCATGTTTTGGATTTCAGAAGTCAAACGATCTTGGTCACATGACATTTTATTTAGGCACAAGTAAACAAAAATGACCACTGAAATTTTGTTGCACTCAAGATATACATTCTTGTGTGAGACTGTAGATAAAAAGTTGTCAACAATACATATCAACTCTTGTCAAATTGACATGTTTGACTAATTAATATTCATAGCATTAGAAATGTTTGTTACTCTGCATAAAGTTAAGAGAAGAAAGCGCTTGTGAGACCATTGTACACAATGTCTTTATATTCCTTGATGTCTGGCTCGGGCTTCTTTCGATCCACATAATTTGATAATTGTAGCTTATAACGTAATTGTAACATTATCCTGGTTATAAGTGAAGGTTTCTTTGCACAAAGATAAAAATTGTTCATTTTCAAGGTTAAAAGTTTAAATTTCATTTCGTCCTTTAAAATGTGCCATGTGAGACTTAATTTGTCTCTTATTTACAAAGGGATCAAATAGTGGTTGGTACAAACAAAGAGGGGTCAGGTGAAAGAGAGTTATCTCTGCCTATAACTTCCTTAATTAGTGAGAGAATGGGCATAAGCAGAAACAAAAAGCTCTGCTCCTCTCAAAGGTAGAGTTTTTATGCAAAATTCTATGTTTCTGCTGACATTATTGTACTCCTCTTGAGCACGCAGTGTAAATAAGAGGGAGAGCAGTCGATGTTTGTATATAATGTAAGTTACATTTGGTTAAAAAATAAAAACAAAGAAAAAAACAAAAAATTCAAAAGTTACTATTTAATGAAAGTTGTATTTTCTTCTTTCAAGAGTTGTTTGATTGCACACATTGTATGTGTAGGAGACTGAGATGATTAGATAGTTGAGACTGTTCATAACGTTTGATGTTGAGTCACTTTTTTGCTCCAATTTTGCTAGGCAGAATGATTCCTGCTAATTATTCAAATTTGTTGGGTCATTTTTGCTGCTAGTATATACAGGGGGATCCCATACTTTTTGTGTCGTTATCGTTTGCCATACTTAATGATTATACAGTGGCCTATCTGGTGTGAAACATGGGTCTGTACCTTTAGTCCTTGCTTAACATGCAAATTTTGTCAAGAAAATGATTGGGTGACAGGGAAGTGTGTTGTAGCTGGAGGGAATCGCTGGATTTTAATTTTACTGTATAAAGAGATAGCTTTCAAGATCATTCATAATCAACCAGTTTAAATGTTATAATTACCTCATGCTTCTAAACACTATGGTGGTGACCCATTTCTCTCTCCCTTTTTATTATAATAATAAAGTCTAAAGGAGGGTGAACCTTCTTTTCTTGTCTTAGTATTCATTGACTGGTAGATTTTGACACAATGTGTGATTTTCTGTTGTATGTGTTGTTACAGTTCAGTATGTGACTGATGAAAGTTTTTATTGCATATAATTCTGAAGAGTCCCATTTTGAGGACAAATAAAAGACACTAAAAAACAGAAAAGTTGTTTTTGATTTTTTTATTCATTTTTCCTTGTGTTGGGAAAGACAGGGTGGAACTTAAATAGTAGATGAGTTCCAGCCATATCAATTTGATTTCTGTGCATATGTACATTGTCAGAAGACAGATGAAATATGAACTTTTGGCTATGAAACTAACAAAGTTAAAACAGCATTTAAAAAAAAAAAAAAATAACAAAAATCATCAACCCTGCTATTAAGCCACTACAGAAATGACAACAATGACACGACGGTATAGAGACATGGCTTTCATGATACGTAAGGAATACATTTGTGACTCAAAAGTGCAGTTAGAACATGCTGGAACCTCAAACAATACACTCACAGTTATAGCTATTGACCCCAAATGACAACTAACTTGTAACTTGTGTATATAGAGGAGTGCTGTTTGATGACAAAAGTAGCCTTTAGGATTAATCTTCCAGGTCGCTCTTCTATTTGATACTGAACTCGAAAACAACATCTGTACCACTTTTCTTTCAGGAGAAATTTCACCAAGCAGAGGGTTAATTACCGCAGAAGAAGGTCGATAAGGATTTTCAGCTAAATTCCTACGCAAACACGAACCATGGTTATTTGCACGGAAGTTTTGTACATTTGCCGCAGGACCTAGTTCTGCTAAAATTATTGTTAAGGCTAAATATGGCAATGCAATTTTTTTATTGATTTGCAGACAAATAGACCATGATACAGTTGCTTTTATAGCCTTTTCCAAACTGAAAGAAGTATAGCCACACCTTTGGTGCACTTTTAAAAATGCAGGAATAACAATACATCCTGCTTTGATATTAGTGAGCTGCTAATCCCAGTTGAAAGCAAACAATCTTGACCTTTACCAAATGCAACAGACTTCTACGACTCAAATGATTTATCTACACAATAAATATGGGGTGTCCAAGCTCCAACCTCTAAAAACAATTGAACTTCAGTAAAATCATAACTCTTTACTCTTGTGATACATCCACACATCAAAGATGAAACTGTGCAAACTTCCCTCTTTAGATATTGGGATTAAAACATTTTATAATTTGACTTCTGCCAACCACAAATGACCCTTGACCTGCACCAAGAACAATAGAATATTTACACACATTTTGTTACACACCAATATACCTAGCAGGCCATGATCTATCCAAGTTTCCATTCTTGAGATGTAATGTTCAAAGAGTATTTATAATTTGGATTCATCTGCACATTGAGGTACACCTATATACTAATTGTCAGATCTGTCCCAGTTTACTCACTTATCTTGCATGACAAGGTACATGTCACAAACAAACACACACATGTAGAATACACCCATAGATCAACATTATCGCAAACCTTATGATTGTCAAAGACTTACGACTGTCAAAAACTTATGACTGTCAAAAACCAAAACAGGCTTGTAATTGTTTGCCTCCCATTACCCATTTCACATTCCCCACCACAACCCTCAGACCACACCTTTGTTGATGCTGGTGCCGAGTGGCCAACAATGGTGGCATCTGAAGCAATGAAGTTTGAAGTCTACGAGCTTTGGGTTTCAATCCCCAGCCCTGTCAATGTGAGGTGGGTTTTCCACCCAAGAGCAGTCTAAGATTTAACATTTAACCTTGTGAGGAAAAGTGACCAAATTTATCCAACATTGCTGTGTTGGTAGTGACCAAACATGAAGTTGTACTATAAGAGAAAAAGGCTTTCTCCAAACTTTGTGTGGTTGCTTAGCATTGTAAAATAAACTGTCCTTTAAGACCAAAATCAAGACCTTTTTTCATCCTTCCAACACCCTAGCTATATGCTGCCAGAGGTCCTCACAAGATTAATTATACAAACCTTGATTTCTTCTGATTTGACAACTTTCTCTGCCTCATCTTTCTTCTCTTCACTTTCCTCTTTGTCTCCTTCCTTCACATCCTCCACCGCTATTTCAGTTGTTTCCGGTGCTTCCACATCTGGTTTTTCATCGTCTTTTTCGCTTGACACATTTACATCTTCACCACCAGTTCTTTGAACAGTTTCAACCTCCTCACTTTCACTTTTCCCACCATCTTTCCCCTCCCCATCCAAAACCCCCAATTTTGAGATGGGAGCATCAACATCTGTACCAAGGTCAGTTCTTTCTGCCTCTGTCGATTCCGCGACAGGAGTCGACGAGGGGGACTCTTCCATGGGAGATGCATCTTTCGTCAGTGACACTTTCCTTGCCTCTTTCGAAAATATGTCTTTACTGACGGATTTGTCTGAACTGAAGTTCCCGACGATATAGCTGCTCTTCTTCTCTGTGTCACCAATGGTCTGAACTTCCATCTGCTGTCCAGTGAAGTGGGCTCTGAGCTGGAATAAGTAAGTCATCACGGCTAGTTTATCTGGCATGGCAAGTAATGCCATGTCCTTAGGGTCCAGTAATCTGGGAATACCAAGTGTTGCTGCAGCATCAAATGCCTGCCAAGAGAAAAGGGGAGAGACTCACTGAAAAATCAGGGATGTTGTAAGGAGTGACTCACCAACAGTTACTGCTCTTTAAATGACGAGATGAGAACCTTACGATTAAGAAGGGACACTGTCAACAAAACAGTGTTGCACCAATCAAGCAACCACTCCTTGGTAGTACATGGATAGAAAGTTTGTGTATACATGACAAATCTTGACATCTTTGGTTTTATGTTAATAAACATGACATCCCAAAAGCTGAAAATTGGTGAGTGAGGGCAGTATAATGATGAGACTTATTGGAACTACATATGGATTAAACCAAGCTCAATTAAAGTTGATGAAGCCCCAACATGACAAACTGATGTTGATGTAATGTGGTGGTACTGATTGCGTACCTGAGGGAAGGGTATAGGGATTCTCCCTAAACCCCTTCATTTTTTAAATTTTTTTTCCATTATTCTTCCAGAGAGTTTATTTATGCCACCTACAACCAATTTGCCCTCCTCAAGTAGCAAGTGCACCACCATTTAAGAAAGCCTGCTCTTCATGTTGCAAGGACAAGCAACTGCAGGTATACTAGTACATAGTATACGCATCTGAAGTTTCAGATAACTTGCTTACATAACATTGCATGCTCAATAATGCTAAAATAGGTCAAAGGGTCCCCACTGAACCATGGACCAAAACTTCTTTAACACAGATCACTCATAAAGAATCATTATGAAAAACTGTTACGATGACCATCTATATGGTGCAGTCAACTCTGTTTAACAATGATTAAACTAGAGGTCAGTATTTTTAATTATTTCACAACATGGACCCTGGGGACCATCTTGAGATTTGGGCCCAAAATTCCTGAACACCGTAAAGATGCCACCTGAGTATCATTATGACAAAGCATCAACATTGTAAAAGAGAATCTGTAGGAACAGAAGCATCCTACAGAATTTCATAAAATGGGGCCCACAGGGCCCTTATGAGACCTTGGACAAAATATTCATGAACACAATGAAGGTACCACTAACAACATATCTTGATGACAAACCATGAAGATTGCAATTGGCAATCTGAAGTAGGAGGAAAAGCATTTTGCAGAATTTTGTAAAATGGGCCATTGGGTCCGCACAGGACCTTGGAACAAAACCTGTTAGACACCATAAATGGCCCAGACCCCAAAAAAGATTATGTGTAAGTTTGAAGCAAATCCATCGAGGAATGTGCACGTAGAATCATTTTGAATTATTGTGGATCGATAGGGTGTGCATGAACAGGTTCCTAACAGGACGTCATTAGCTGCCTTGTAGAAAAAAAGTTTTTCAAGAAGGAGCTACCAATTGTGAAAGCTGTCAAACTTAAAACTTGGATTGAATCACATTGAAAGACATCCCACAGACACCAAAGACACTTTTGGATATCATTTGTCCAAATATTTTGAAAAAACTGGTTTCCATTGAGTTTTAGTCCACATGTCATGGCCTCTTAAAATACAGAACTTTCAAAAACAAAGAACTGTACTTGTTTAGGGTTTACTTTAATGATACATGCTGGCTTACCTTTTTATTATTGCCTTTAATGTCATGTGAAGATAAAGATGAAAAGTCACTGAAATTAAATGAAGAAGAGAAAAGAAACGATAATGTTGAGTAGGAAGCATTCACAAAATAAAAATGTTCTTTTAAGGAATGAATAAAATTAAACCTATACAACATTTACAAAATTAGACAGCCTCTCTTTCAAGGGGTAAAATATTGTTCAATACAAATTTGTTTTCATTGTGGGGATTATCTGATGGTGCTGCATTCATCACCGAACGAGACAGATATGGCGTTACACTTACACACTTTGAGAGAGGGAGCTAATCCAGAATGGACTAGAGATGTTAAGGGTCAGTTGTGACAATACACAGTAGACTAATACCATTCACGACCATATGTAACGGTGGAGGTGATTTAAGGGGAATGGACTTTGTAACCAATGCAATCAGATAAAATGTATGACAAATCAACAATTATTGTAGAGTATAAGTATTTGAAAAAGTATTTGAAATTACTGGGAAGCACAAGCAGCTGAGTTTCATTATCCTATGACAGAATGAAATCAAGAATGAGAAGGGGGACAGAAAAGGGGGACAGAGAAGGGGACAGAGGAGGGTTGTACTCCTGTTGAAGAACTGACATATATGGGTACTACCATTCACACATTCATCAGCCATTGATTTAAAGAATAAGACAATACAGTAGGCTAACATCTGTTGTATACTATTTGAAAGAAAATTGTGGTTTTATTCTTGTCCTGTTTTTTTTAACCATAGGAATATCAGTTCTCCATTTGAAGCACTTTGACCTAACCTTTTAAGCAGGTTTTTGTCTCGTACAGCACTTCAAACCAGGAAATGTGTCATTTTGCCTTCCAGAGACCCATTCCCTAAAACCTCATTTATTCATTTAAAAATTGATCCTCAACACCGAGGGAACAACCACAGCCTCTTCGTCAGAAAATACAGTAATCTAGTTGGAATGGCAAAAACATCCTCAAAAAGTCAGCTATATATTTGGCACTCATGACACATTCTGTTCATGTGCAGCTAAACTCCCATGAGCAGTTGCGCAAAATGTCAGCTTGAGAAGTGTAAACTTGACGTTTGATTAGATTTTATCCACGAGTCACGTCCATGGCATTTCCAATTTGTTTGCAAAGAAGAGTGTTGCCAAGCTCTTGGTTTCATGTTTCTGAACACCTGTCACATTATCCCGTTGATTGTTATCATAAATGGTCAGACAGACGTGGGAACTGGATGGTGAAGGAACAATAGTCAAATAGTTTCTTACGATTCTGTCTCACCGAGTGAAAAGTGTGTCTCATTGCAACAAGTATGACCTCAGACTCTGACAAATGAAACCTTGATACTGACTAAACAACCCAAGACAAACAAAAAGAAACAAAGACTTAATGATTTACACTTGAAACCGCATGTAAAATGAATCTCATTTAGATCATGTAAGTAATGAATAAATTGCTTTAGGCTGATTGTTACTGGCCAATAAATCGTTGAGACACTAGAGTTGGTGAAAGCCGAGTGTTACTTCGCCAACTTTAGGGTCGAGACAGCCTATGAGCCCATAAAAGTTAGTCTAATGCAATTTATTCCTTTTCTACCATCCAAAGTGGTAAAAAGTGGCATTTTCTAACAAACATTGATCAAATGCATTGAAAAAAGGATTTTGTAGCAAGTTGAAGTACTGCACTATGATGATTCAAGTGACAACCAATGAGAATTTAGCCAGAAATTTGACAGTTTCTAGATCGACCTCGTAAACTGATTCATTCGCCTAAACCAACGAACAACAAAATGGTAACTTTCGTCTCTTAGCAACGGTCAGTTTACATAATGTTTGTACGTAAACATGCAGGTCAAAGTTCAAAAAGTGCGGTACAACAACAATAATTTGTGCAAATGCTGGGCACATAATTGTAAGGAGTATTGACTTTGTGTGACTAGGCCTATAGCAGCAAACAAATGAAATGAATATGAATCAAGGACTGTAAGTAGGAAGAGGCTTTCAAAACGTCACAAATTTCAAGCAATTTTATTGATGTGAACATTGATGGGTGCATTAAAGGCACAACCTTGAAATACTGAGGAAAATATGATGTTATCATTGCACTACACCGAAGCTGAGAGGTTAGTGTTGCTAACATAATTTGGCCTTGTGCCATCGCTAGCACTGTAACAGGAGATGTAGACCAACAGACAACAAACGTCAGTAATGTCAGTCAGTAATTGCGTCAGTAATTGCGTCAGTAATTGCTTCCTCAAGTATTACTTGAGGAAGCAATACACTTTTTGAAACTGCTTCCAGAATTCAGACGGTAGAAGGAGATTAAGCCTACTTTGAACATTAGTGTTTTGTTGATCTCCGACAATCGTGCAGGTGACAACTGTCGTTTCTGCTGTCAACTCAAGCATTTCACATAAGAACTAACTTTACTCTCATTCCTATGGCTAGGAACCGCCATTATTTCATGTGTAGAACGGCCTGTTCTCTTCAACGCTGTATATGTCGTTGCTCCTATGTAGTGATTTGTGGGGAAACAAAACAGGTAATGGCCAAGTTAAACATTAAATATCCAAATCATGTCGCTATTTTATAATTATTGACCACGAAAATCATGATGCTAGGCAAACTTGACCCTCCTAGCCCCCCCTGTGTACTGTGGGCTATTGTATGTACCCGTACATTGTTATGATGCTATTTCCTGTGTATGTTCCCGGGTGTTGATTTCTTACTGACGCCTGGGTCAACGATTGGTGTTGCCTACTGTAGCAATCAACCATATTCTCAAGTCAGTGTGCTGTCAGTGGTTTTGTTTACTAATGAGGTGTTGCTAGGGTTTTTGCATACTTATGAGATGACCTGTCTGTTATTAAAAACCAATGGACTGTCACATGATGCTTTACCCACCAATCACAAGGCTAGAGTAGGAATAACGGATAATTAGTGGTTGCAGGTAAAGCAATCAAGTTGACCCGTTTGTGAAGCAGATACATTTTCTACATTTTCAAAAATTCCTTGTGCATGACATGCCTGACATTGAGACAGACAAAGAAGAACATCACCCTTCCCCCTTACCTTACAGATCATATTTTCTTTTCCCAAAGTATACTTGCACAACATAGATTCGTGGATAGTAACAAACTTCAATCAAGTATTTCTCATGAATTTTTTCTTTTTTTTAATAACGTACCGTGTTCTGAAAATTTTGGTTTATTCACAATTTATAAGGAAAAATTTACTACTAACACCAAAGCTATGGGCAGCAGAGACAGTTTAGTGACAGCTTTGGGCAACCACATAAAAACCTGCTACTCAAATCTAATTGATCTCGGACCACCTAATTCATTTCATGCATGAGTCCCTATGTCTGCAGTTTACCTGATCCA
>VJOZ01039043.1:4442-16480 GCA_009801055.1 Stichopus horrens | reverse complement strand
GTGTCTCTGTTGGTGATGCCCAATGTGATAGTCGGTATCCTAGTTACGACATCGGTTGCTTCCATTCTCGTAGGGGTGGTGGGATTCATGACCTGGTGGCAGGTTTCCCTTGAATCTGTATCCATGTTCAATTTGGTTTTTTGTATCGGTTTCAGTGTGGATTTTTCAGCGCACGTGGCCTACGCGTTTGTCATGTCGGATGAAGAAAATCTTGACCTCGGCCAGAAATTGTCTCGCGCTCTCTATCTCCTCGGATATCCCATTCTGCAGAGTGGATGGTCCACAATTATAGGAGTATTTCTTTTGTTTTTCTCTGCGAGTTACATTTTTCGAACGTTTGCTAAAATTATGACACTAGTGATGACATTGGGGATGCTACACGGTTTAGTATTCTTACCCGCCGCCATGACGTCATTCGCAAAGATCTTTGGATGGAACTGTTGCAAACGCGACAAGTTTGAAGGGAATGGCAAAGCATCGGAACACAGGGTTGCATCAACATCAGGTTCATTAGCAATAGACAACTCAGCCTTTTTTGTTGACTAATTAAATGAAACAACTATTTAAATACAAATGAATCCTCAAAACTGAAGACCATCCTGTAACTTTTTCCCATCCGTATAAAACACCATTGACACAGTTGGAATCCCTCACTCAATATAAGGGTGTAACTACATTCGACGCCACTACCAAAGGGCCGAAGCCATTGGCCATAAGTTGTAGTTTTCTTACACCCTTGGATGGGGTGTCTCTCTTCCTGAAGGTCCTGTATGCTTGCAATGTCTTCGTCAGACATATAATAACTGTACACGTCGTTAAAATTCTTTAGTGATTTAAATGTTCAAAATATATAATTAGAAGATATTAGAATATATGTATCTATAAAGTGTAAAATCACAGGATATTTGATCGTCTTCCAGAAGACTGTGAACTTTTTCATGGTTCATGTTTGGGTACCATAATTTCTATGATATGTGACCACTAAGCGTAGTCTATACAAACTGACCAGTTGACTAGTAAATTACAGAAAGTTTACAAACTTGGACGAACGTGGAACAACATCTGCAAAATTAGACTTCAAAAATAATTCACCAAGTAATGACACTGTGGCAATTTCGCTACCAACATTGATCAACTTGTCAGGGGTTCTCTTCACAACTGGATCAACATACAGCGGTCTACGCGAACAAGCAAATAAGTGACAAACTTCACACACTAAGTGAATGTGACGCCAACAAATTTGGATGAGCTCTTGACAAGATTTAGCGAGGCGAATCAAGATGTCATATGCCCACAAAATTACATCAATCCTTATCACATTTTTATACAATTGGATAAACATGTCACACTCGTACCATTGAATTAGCTCTTGACAGACTAACACACACTTTCTTGACACACTAACACACTCTTGACACACTAACACACTTTTTACAATGATAAACGTGTCCCACTATATTCAATTGAATGAGCTCAGGTCAAACGTTACACAATCGAAAGAACATGCTGCCGTCTAACGAATATACGAAATCTGATATACTTTTACACTTTGAATGTCCGACACTCCAAATATAGTTCTTGACAAAATCAACACAATTGGATGAACATATGACATACCATGGAAGAGGATCAATTCATCACAATTGGAGGAACATGATGCAAGCGATTGGATGAACTCTAAACGTTCTCTAGACAGAAGTAAAGAACTTTGATACTCGTGACTGAATGAACGCTCGACAATTTTCCATTCAGACTAGCTAGTCATACTATACAGTACAATAGACTGCTGACATTTTCTACACACCAGTGAATGAGCTTTTTACACAAACACACACACGCACTTGGATATACTTCCACGAGACTGGCTAAACTTGATTAATTCTACACAGTTGAAAGCTGCCACCACTTAACGTTGGATGAAATCCTGTTGTCTCAACATGATTACGGAAGGTAATGATGAAGAGACAAAAAAAATCCAATAAACAAAAATTATTTAATTTGTTCTGTCATTCTCGATTTTATTTTAAGCACGTTAACAAGTATTTCAGAATTCTTATTCATATAATTAAGGAATTAAAGCCCTTTGGAAGGCCCTCTTTAGGATGACAATTCTGCAACATCAAAACCGAGGCTATCTCTCTCTCAACGTACATATTTAATCCTGCATTTTCATGTCCTTGTCGCTGAATGCTAACATGTTGGTTCGCTATCGCCTTTATAGAACCTGCCTTTAGTAAGCCTAAAACTGTTCAAAGAATTAGTGGGAAACTGCCACCTACCATTTCATTGAAAATACTAATACTTTGACAATCAGTTCATACTTCAAACACAAAAAACGATGAGAATATGCATTTTTGAATGCCAAAAAGTACAAATTATTACTATTTTTTCAAATCATGCCATTCTCCTTCCCTCCACCCCCTCCCCCCTCACTCATTCTTTTCCTGTACATTTAAGGACATATGAATAATGTTATGTTGCACATACAAACAAGTTTTATGTTATACATGTCTACATATATACCAGTTTATATGTTAGACATGTGAACCAGAGTATGTTAAACATATAAACAATGGTATGTTACACATATATACCAGTTATACGTCAAGCATATAAACCAGTGTATGATAAACATATAAAAACGTAGATTACCGTGTATGTGTACAACCTTGTAATTTCAGTTCTGATTGTGTGAAAACATTGATCAAACTATCAAACAAAAACCATGTTGCTGAAAATTCTTGAATATAGAAGTAAATAAAGAAAACAGTACAAATGATACTTTTTTGTTTTTGTATAAATTATTTACATCCCACTATCTAAATACACCTTGCACTTTTTATGACTAATACTTGAAGTGTTAGTTTCCCTTTGTAAAGGTTCCCATTCCTTGCCTTTTCCATGTCAAAAACTCCAACCACCCCCCCACCAAGTGATCCTCAAGCTGCATACTCTAAACATGATGTTTCTAAGACATGCTTTTAAGGCATGCTCTTTCCAAAGAGGAAAGTTTATTGCATCATTCCAATTAACAAATAATTTGGGGTCAAAATAGGAGGACTGTACATAGTCACTGAAAAACATTTTTCTGGTAATGTAACAGAAATAATTTGGAATTTAACTTTCTGATTACACAAAGGTTTCCTTTCTTATATTGCACCAATTGAAATGAAAAGTCGTTAATATTTCTTTTATGGTTTGGGTGATCACAGACTTATCTAAATAAAGCAAGTATCTCTAAATAAATTTGTCAGTTTGCTCCATAAAGCAAGTCTCTCCAAATAAATTTGTCAGTTGCTCCTGCAGCGGGTTTGAGGTTTGTTTGAAAAAATGAGCTGTCTGCATTCAGCTGACGTACACACATTTTACCTTATCTTTATGACTTGCCCCGACTCCACGAGATTCTCGCCCACACTGAGTATTGCAAGTAGCAAATTGTCATTTCAGTCAAGCCCTCGCTACACTTTACTGTAATAATTGGCTTCTCATGCAGATTTTCTGTGCGATCGGTCCACCACACATGGAATATTCCATCCCAGCTCACAGTGAGGACTCGACGGTTGAAAGCATTTGTGCAGTAACAGTGAGATAGGAGCCAGTGGAGAGAAGAAATTGCATGGGAGAGGGGGTGGAGCTGAGAGAACTTGCGATACTTCGGGCAAGTCAGTTTCTCTACACGTTTTTGCATTTTGAGAACACAAGAACCATACTTTGGCAAGATGGGCCGTTCAAACGTGTATATTGAATGAACAAAAATAGCACTGCCTTCTCAATCTTTGTAGATGATGAAGGAAAAATAAACTGATTACTGTCTCTTTGGTATCTCCATACACAGATAAAAATGACTGATGGGGGCAAAAAAAAATTGATGAAATAAAGGATGAAATTGGCAAGCAAGACGCATTTCTAAAATCATTTTTTTGTTCTATGAGACAACCATGAAAAAGAGGAGATGAGGAACTAAGGATTGAGATCACTTGAATGAAAAAAAAATCTCATAAGCACCGCTTGCAAAAGCCAAAATTTGTGACATTAATCCGAGAAATTCGCATAACAGCAGCAGATACAGTGAGAGACAACTGGAATGTCTGCCTCCCCAATCAATCATTTCCTCAAATTGCTGGGAGAAAAAAAAAAGGGGGGGAATGGGCACATTACTTGATTCAGTCATCAACAGCTAGAAACTGATCCACCCTCTCCCCCATCTGCCCCCCCCCTTTCAGAGCCAATGTTTCTTCATCAAAAATTGTGTGTATACCTGACTTGCATGTGCTGAAGTGACCTTCTTTGGTCCGATAAAAGATTTAACTTTACTTGCATGTATTCTTTTTATCCCTCAGTCCATTCCTCTTCTCAACAAATGCAGGAGGAGAGGGGAAATGTGATTGGGCCGCTTTTGTACAACGTACATAAATAGGCAATTTATTCCAACCAATAAAATGATCTTTACATTAGGTTTATTGATACACAACACTGTCCTCTCAAACTCTGGTGCACACGTCTTTGAAACTATCTCCTGATGGATGTGACTGCAGTTTGGTAATCTACCCATGGAGCGACATCATCACATTCTTGTGAAATATTTCATCTGCTCATAGTTTGTAAACTGTAGCAAGACAGATCCAGGGAAAAATGCCGGCCTCCTTGAACTGGTTGTTTAGGATTCTGAGTAATGTCTTCCTACCTATAACTCAGTCTTCCTTCCGGTATTCAAAATACATTAAATAAACCAAATCGGATCTCGGTGGTGTCAGTAGGAGATATCTGGTTCCTTTATAGCCAGCTGATAAATGACTGTTTTTGGTGTTAATCTGTTAAAACAATATGAAAAAGAAACTGAAAGAAATGAGTTGATTTGGTAAACAACAGTAAATGCAATTAAGTGTCTTGACACCATTTATCTACAGTGTATTTTTTAAAGAGAATAGGTAATTGTGACATACATCTTACATACCTTTTTGCACTTTTCCAAATCAGGTGTAAGCATGTCTATTTGACGGATAAGCAGTAAAAAAAAAGTGATCTATCTATGGCAAATTCAGTCAGAAAGTCCCCTCCAAGAGAGGAAATGTTACATTTTTTATTTTTCTTTGTGTTGACATCCCACAGAGAATATTCCTGAGGGTGTGTTTTATGTCTCTTCCTTGCTTGTACATGGAATTTTTGTTTCGTTAAAGGTCATCAATGTTTGCCTGAACTCTGCAGGAAGAACTAAGAAGTGAAAAAAAATTATTCTCCTTCATTTGAAAACCCTTTCCCTTGTCAGTAAAATATGCCTTTAATGACATCTTGACGTAGGTCAGTGCAACACATTCACAAATAGTGTCAGTTGAGGATCTTTATCCTGCTACTTCTCCTATCTTTGTGATCCCAATGGTGCAATAGCAGTAATCTGCTTTATTAAAGAAAATACTCGAAGCATTCTTATAAACAGAACCCAAATATCCAAGATGCCATCAAAATGCCACTGAAGCTTTATGCAAAACAGAGCACTGCCGACAGGCAATAACGCTTCCTTTGCAAACGGTGTCCTGGTTCAATTCGATCACATGAGCGATTGGAACGCAGTTTTCGAGTTTGATTCTTTTCAACAAGGTTTGTAACTTTGTGCATTTTTTAACTGACTTTCATGATCTGGAATCTGAAGATTTTCATGAGTCGATGTACATTTCCTCCTTGATCCAATAATGACCAAATCAGTCAATTCCACAGACTGGACTCTCTCCCTCTCCAACCTAAAGAGAAAACAAACTTTGCTGATGCAAATGTCCAGCAGAGAACATAAAACTGTACCTTGAAAATGTGTTGTCAAACTGCAAGACATAAACCCCCTTCTTGTACGTAAGGAGTTCCCCGCTGGCGGACTGGTGGTGTGAGTTAAATCTTTGTAAGGGGACAATCTCTTCAGTGACTTCATCATCAAAGCTCTCGGCATATGCAACCTTGAAAGCGATGCTCTGTGGGAATAGAAACAAAAAATTTCCTTGGGAAACACTTTAGGGCTACTCTACCTGCTTGTTGAAATGCACATGGTGGGTAAAAAATTGAGATGACTGGCATTATCACATGTAGACAATCAAGGAATTAGATAACTGGGTAGAACAAAAAGTTATCAGATCTGCCATACGCAGAGCATGACACCTTCAAGATTGTGTGACATACATCTAGAGAAAACCCGTTGGAACTTTGTTTATATCTATTACCACTTTTGAGATATAACTTTTCAAAGTTTGATAAAAATGCTAAAAAGATGACATGGAGTGTTGCACAGTGTCAATATTTCTTTTGTTAAGCCTATATATATTGGAAAGTGATATCAATATTTTTGAAGAAATACATGCTTCAAAAATAAAACACTCTGGGCATATCAAATTCTCAAATGTCCTTGAAATAAAGGCTACATAAACAAAGGATTAACATAAGACATATCATAAATAGGTCTTCTTGGTGGCACGACCCTAGTGGCTACACAACTCGCACCAGCTCTCTTATTTTTCATTTACTTTATTTCATTGTTATATCGTTTTCTCAAAACTAACGACTAGAAATGCGGGCAAATTTGTTTCCTTTTGGATTACTTATCCTGTTAATCACAACATGCTTCGGTTTCGAAGATAACAGTGATATTCTGACAGCTGAAAGGACATCCTACTCCTCATCTCAGTTACTTGCTCTTCATAGTTGAACTAAACTGCCTTTGTAAATCTCTTATTGTCCACTCTCTGAAGACAAGTAAGAGGATAGGGATAAAACTAAGTCCAGTGTTCATCGTTGCCAGATAGTTGAGATTTTACATGCTTCCTTTAAAGATGACGGCAAACGATCCAAGTCTTTGAGTATCTCTGTTCCCCAATGGATCCTGCATCGATGGATCGCCAGTCTGACAGTGAACTTTGGCTTTGATCTGTACAACATTCTCAGTGACACTACATTGTTAACCAGGTGCAGTGACACACATTGTACAGAAGAACTAATATTCCTGCCTCTGTGAAACAAGTTTTGAAGTCCAAAACTTTGGTAAATTTGTTTTACAGTAACAAGAAATATCTGCTTTTCAATGAGCATCAACAACATCACAAAAGCTTGCATCAAGTGCACTGTAAGTGCAGAGGGGTCAACAAATTCAGCGATTCTTAAATATTTCACCAAGCAGTTTTTTGGGGGGTCTATTTGCATCTCTGACAAATTCAAAATACAGTTTGCTCCTGCCAAGAGTCTGTTCTTGACAAGAAAAAAAATGTCAAGGAAAAAAGTTTGGATGAGGCTTCCAAAGGTAACATTGATAAAATTCAAAAGAAAAAAGAAGGAAGATTTTTCTGTCTTACCTTTGGAGACGATGAGAACTCCCAGCAGAGTAAGACCCCTTCGGCGTCCATGATGACCGGAACCAGATGGGCCGTTCCTGCTGCCAGGTAAACCTCCTTGTGGTAACTTTCTGCCGATTCAATTTCCTGGGATGTCACAGACTCAAATCTGGGAGGATAAAAGATGCCAAATTGTTTCAGAGAGCATCCACTTAAGTCTTCCACCCGTTGATTATCCTTTGTTTTTGGCCATTCAGATCTACAAACATGGATTTAAGTTGAAAAACTCTACACTTATTCTCACGAACAACAAAGGCCTTATTGCAAGAAGTTAAAGCAGCCACAAATATTACAATGGATCAATGTCTTTGATAGAATGTTAAGCTGAGGATGCTAAGAGGACCTATACCCCACAGGAAGTACAGACTGCCTTCATAGGGCTACTGCAGTTATAGAAAGCTACAGCAGCTACAGAGAGCTACAGCAGAGAGCAGTTGCTACTCCAGGAAATCTTCTTAAATTCCTTTAATGTCATACAGATCTGCCTCTTCTGACAGATTTGAAAAATTAGAACTACTTCAACCAAGATGAAAATGTTTCCTACAAAACAAGCTAATTGATATATACCTAGAAACTACATATCACTTAATGGTACTAATTAAGGACACTATTTATTTCCATCAATCAAAATTTGTTTCTTGTGGGGAGATGTCATAAATATATTTCATGCGCAGTGGAAGAAACACTCCATCCTTTGGACCAGACAGTGAACTAATTCTTACAAGCAACCTGAAGTACCAACTTGCAGGTGGAAAACATTTGACTCAAGAATTATCTAACTCACTGAGTATGCTCTGGTCGGCTAGAAGATTCCTCTTGGTTGTCCACTGGCTCCTCTTGTCTGACCTCCGTCACGTCGTCATCGGTAATGATGTGGAAGTCTGCATCTCGTTCAGGTGAAGATTCACCGACGGATACGTCTGCGGGGTCAGATTCTTTCCTAATCAAACAAGGTAATCAAACGCTTGTCATTTAACTATTTTGGGCTTAATTTCACAACAAGGTAAAAAGTTTACTTTTACCTTCAAGAACATCCTCCCACTTTCATGCCAATCTGTGTTATTTACATTGTATTCCTTAAATTAAGTTATTGCCTTTAAACTCTGTGACCTTTGGGATTGGTATGGTCTATCTTATACTTTAGTTCCTCAGTAGAGTCACTGCAGACACAAGAGATCTAAACATTCAACCAGTGACAGATGTGGGCAAGGTCTGTTTCATCATTTGCATTTTGAAACCGTAAACTACTCCCAACATTTATAATAAATTAGGTGATATTTTACCCTAATTTTGAAATTCTTCAAAACTGTCCTTGCCTTATATTTCTTTGGTAACTGTTTTTTGCATCATAGCATTTCCAGCAACTCCTCAGTGGGTGTTTGCCAAATGTCAAATATTTCCTCCATGAATACGTTTTCATCATTGATGACATTACAATTACATGCAATGGCACAGTATTCCTACCATAACACTCACAGAAATCAAATAAAGTCACTAAGAACAAACCAGAAATCCAGAGTGACTTAAATACGTCCATTGAGGAACATTGTACCTGACACATGATCTGATTGATGAAAAGAGACTATTGTCCTGAAGTACTTTGAGATTCTAAAAAGTTTGATCATGGTGTAATGTCCTCGACCAACACAACTTAAATACACAGTAACATTGTTAATGAACAAACGATTCTCTGGTATGTTGACATAATACTCACTTGGTCTCTTCCTCTGCCCCTCCCAAACTTTCATCGGTTCCTCCAAGATGATGATTATCTCCGTCTTCTTTGACCGTCTCTCTTCCGACAGTCCCGTCGAGGTCTTTGAGGGAGGGAAGTTCCTTACTTGCGATCTGTTCCACATCGCTCCCGACTGCAGACGTCGAGGGGGTGTCTGTCAGAGAACTGACTGAGGATAAACTCAAACGGGAGCCTTTGAAGGTCAGGCCGCCTTCCTCCTCGTCCCCGATGATCGCAGATGTGTCCTGACTTTCAGATTCCAAGGAATGGTTGTGAACTATGAAACACTTTTCGCAAACTCGTACCTTCTTCCTGTGCATATGGAGGAAATGAGATACCCTAAAAAATACGTAAAATACAATAACGATAGTACGAAAATCAAAGCACTGAAATATGCATAAAAAGGGGAAAATCAAGGCATTAGAATTATTAAATAGAAAAGGAGGCACAATATTCAAAAATTACATTGTCACCCCATGATTCCTGATGAAAAAAATGGTAAAAAAATATCCTGAAATAAAAAAAAGGTGGACATACTTGCTCTGGGAGGTAAAAAGCACTGAAATATGCATAAAAAGGGTAAAATCAAGGCATTAGAATTATTAAATACAAAAGGAGGCACAATATTCAAAAATTATGTTGTCCCCCCAATGATTCCTGATGAAAAAAATGGTGAAAAAATATCCTGAGATAAAAAAGGTGGACATACTTGCTCTGGGAGGTAAAAATGCTGTAGTCGGTACATTTGCTGCAATATATACCACCACATAATCTGCAGTGGTGCCTCCTTACAGTTAAGGTGAACGTAGCTTCACATTCCATGCACTGGACCACCTAGAGAGAGAAAAAGAGGTAAGGATATTTGAAGCAAGTTGTCAACAGAAACTGATGTTGTGACTGATATAAAGAAAACAAGGATTTTATGAGAGATATTAGAAAAGGAAAAGTGCTTACATCTTTGTCATTCATCCACCTTTCCATCGCTTTCGCTTTCCGATGAATCTCGATCTTCTGGAGTCTTTGCCACATGACGTCCTTCTCCCTGAATAAGAGAAGAAAAGTGGGAGGGAAAAAATAAAAAAAAATCAAGTGACAAAACAAAGAAGGAGGATATATTAACAGTGCATTTTTATGCAAAAGAAATAAAGTTGCCAAACACACCTTATATTATCCTGTTAAATACAAAACAGCACCTATCAAATGCAGCATATGTTAAATTTGACACATACAAATACAAATTTACAAATAATTTTTATATTAAACTTAACCGGATGATTGGTGCAATAACACCAAAATCTTTATATTTTCAAACAGTTTGTTTCTTTGTAAGCAAAGGGGTGGGTTCTGGCTTCTGTAATCTGATCAGATATCGGATAATGTTTTACTCTCTTTCTGTGTCGTAACTGGTTACATGTCTTCTGCAGCTTTTTTCAAAAATGTACAATGATTGTCACAGACCATCCAAATGTATGGATTACCCAAATGTATGTTTTATAAAGGTAATGTGACATGCATCCAGAAAAGAGCTGGCTGTGTTCAAAAGCTGCGGAGTGAAACCCCGAATGACAATCTGTTGGAAAGTTGTTTATATCTATTACTGATTTTGAGATGCCAATGTTCAGTGAGTTTGTACAATAACTAGTTCAATAAGGTCGTTCAATAAGTTTGATGAAAGTGCAGATATGGTGACGTGGCGTGTTGCACATTGTCGGTATTTCTTTTGTTATGCTTGTGCATATGGACTATTTCCAATGATGGTCAATACAGCAAAAATATTCCACAAAATCATTTTCATGCCACACAACCTTAAAAATCTTCTACTTTCTGCATGTGATGATGTCATTTCTAACATTTTGCTCATCTGCACATTAACCTTTTCATTTCTTACTTTCCAAATTTAACAATTTGCATCATTAATTCTTCATTATCCTTCTCTCTTTGCTCCAGTTTTGCTTTCAGCAGGTCAATCTCATTGGCGTCGGACCTCCGCATGGATTTGACCTCTTCCTGCAAGAAATTTAATCCAATAAATTGAGAATAAACTTCAAAATACAACAGTGAACGTAACTAAGTTACTAAGTTAATAACTAAGTTAAGTAATATTTACGTGGTTCTTGAAACCGGAACTGGATGAACTAAGCAAATTGTGTGTCATCAATACATCCCACTCACAATCAAATGTACTAACTATTGCTACACAAGAAGGCTCCATCAACAATGGATGAAATAGTTTGAACGCAGATGTTTGAAATGCTTGGACATCGACCCATTTTGAGTAGCAGATGTTCCAAGAGAATAACCAGTCCTCCCTGCTTTGTTGTGAAAAGTTATCAAAATCTTTCAGTTCTCGACTTATTTTTCTTTTAAATAGTTTTCATGATGTTGTTGAATATCATCAGTGCTGCATAAGCAAGAGGTTATGCTGCATAATGAAGCAATTCAACAACAGAAATGATATCACATATGAGCCATTCCTGAATTAGCATAGAGGGGTTTACGAATTCAGTTTCGAGTGACTGCATTTTCCTTTTCACAAACATTGCAATGATACCATAGCCCTGCTATTACAACCCTTCTGACAAAGCTTTCAAAGGGTACACAGCCGCTTGTGTGCAAGTACAGCACGTTCGACAGGCAGAGCAGTGACTGGAAGGTTGTGGTTACAGCTTCACACAGTAAAAACTTCACAACTTTTTCAGGTAAGATCAGAGAATATATGGATTCACAATTACTGTAAAGCTTACAAGGAACTAAATGGCCACATTTTTTTCATAAGTCACAATTGGTGATGTTAACCTGGTTATTTCATCCCTTGCTAATAAAATATGCAAATGAGGCAAGAATATTTAACAACTTCATCTTCTTGGTAATTAAAACCATCAGTGATATAACAATCCAACTGCAACATACCCTCCCATCTTGTCCTCCTCATCTCCACC
>VJOZ01039032.1:4441-22097 GCA_009801055.1 Stichopus horrens | reverse complement strand
ATAAACTTAGTTGGTGAATGATTCTGAACAAGTATGGCGACCTATATCTACTTTTGAGAGCAGAGAAGAAGTATTAAGTGGATGAATAACTACTTCTCTGCAACAACATATTTTTTTTTTTTTACATTTACATAAACTTCAATGGGTAGAGGCTCCTTATGAAATCCTCGACCAGCTGTCCGAAGACTCTCACCAAAACAACAGAAAATGATTGATTCACTGCTTCCATTCAATTTGAAGATTGAATTTTTTCTTTGACTAGTTAAAATGATGAAAAAAAACCCCTAAATACAGCACTCCATTAGCAGGCACAAAAACAAAAGCTGAAGTACTGTCACCAGGATTTACTGTCGTGCCTATAGGTACGGTATTTTACAGTCACTTTGGTTTGTGAAATCAGCTATTGAAACAAATTGCTGCTTTAATTTACTAAACGAATATTAACATTTTGTCAAGTTGGTGGTTACAAATCAAGAAACCATATCCTTCAGTTTAAAGATCTCAAGTTGACACAAAGAAAACTTGTGCCACAGAAGTTGCGCATTTAAGATGCAAAAACCTCTCAGAGAGGAAGTTTATTATAAATGATTGAATGAAAGGCAGTGGGTTGACTCATTGACTGAATTCTACGTGCGGTTCTGCTTACTTGTTCTTATGACTTTGTCGAGGGCAGGTGAAATGACAGAAAAAACAAAAGAGACAGGACAATAACATTTGCTGACTTTATCTAAGAAAATAACCAAAACCAAGAAAAAATGGAAAGTCTGATCAAAATGAAAAGTCATACTTATTTTCATAACAACCTCATTTTGAGGCTACTGGGATATATGACACAGCCGACTCACTAGACAAAGTTTACCTTTAAGGATTTAACTTGTAGCAGAAAATGTTACCCAAAAGTGTTGGATGCGTGACAATAGCTTCTATGCTTCAACAATAAAAACAATTCCAAGAAGATACATTAGAAGGGGTTGGGGGTGCAAAGACATTGGAAGATGAAGTGTATTCTGCAAAGAATAACTGTGTAATAGTCACCTTAAAAACAAGGGAAAGAAGTTTACCAAAGTGTTTGCAGAAGGCATATCACATAGTACCATTTGGTGGCACACTAGAAATGATCGAAAGGTTAAATCCAGGGCATTCTAACCAGGCAGTGCGCCCAGTTTGAATGTCATTTTCCTTCTCTAAAAACAACATGCAAACTAAAAACACACAACACATCTGTTTTGGGAACAGAAAGCTGTATTAAATAACAACTGCCTCCTTTTGACTGTTGTGATGAAAAATGCACAAAACTGAGTGCAAACGAAACTTGTAAAAGTTACACAACAAAGTGATCTGTAACTAGAAGTACATCTACAACACACAGGCTTGATTACCCCACCACATTCCAAACTTATGGTATCATGACCTTTTCTATCACCTCAGACAGCTGCTGATGTGCCGTCAAACAATTTTATGATTCTGTCTCAAGATGGCGTCAAAAGGTATAATCAAGGACTTAAAATGAGTTGAAAAAGAAGCATGGGAAGCTACAAGAGGACGTAGGTGCAGCATACCATTTTTCAACCGTAAAGTGTCTCCGTTCACTTTGGTTGTTTCCGTGGGTGTCGATGGGGCAATTTCACCGTTTTCCATGTTGTTCGTACTGTCGACTCCGATCTGTTCTGCAAGTCTCCTTCTTGCTTTCTTTTCCTTCTTCAACCGCTTTAAGAGTATCGCTGCAGGTACCGAAAAATGAACAAGTTAGAAGAAACATGAACAAGAAGAAAGAGGACAACAAACACACAGGGCATTGGAAAACTATTCACGCATCACAGATGGTGTATTTTTGCTTAAGTATCCTCTTGTGAACTTGAGGGTTGTCATTTCAAATTTTTAAAACTGGTATCTGTGCCTTATGATAATTGCTCATAAAATGTGTAAAAACTATTGTTGTATTAACACATTTCAAGTGAACAACAAAGATTATGATGCTCCTGTCTAAACTGTCAAAAACCCAGAAATACTACCGTTACGAATTCCTATGATGAATACGTTTCAGGTAACTCACTGTTTAAAGTGCATTTAGTTTGTGTCGATCAGTAACCCTACAGCGCTGGGAATTTTGTTATCCTTAGTGCATTTCTGGAGGATTTAAATGAAAAGCAAGTTTTCAGAATGAAGCATACCTGCATTACTTCTGCAACAAATGAGAACAAATTTCTACCAAATTTCAGAAAACTTCAAGCCAGCTGCTACTTTGGAGTGATCGAGTACACCATCTCCCTTTCATTTTCTGCACTTGTGCTACCTTTCTCTCCATCTCAGTAAACATTATGTTACCTCCTACAACTATGGGCATGACAACAAATGTCTCCTGTTTTTATATGAAATACAGTGCAATAGAACCTACGCATCAGATGTGCAATTAATCATGTTATTGTTGCTACCTGAGTGGGACATCATCATGGGGTGAAAAGATAGTCTTGAGGTGATGACGATGGTAACAAGATCTATCACACTTTTATCCTTTGTCTTAGTGTGATATACAAAACAGGATTTTCAGCAGCTTCAATGCATCATGTGTGCACGTGACAAAAGTAAACATTCTCAAAGTGGCGTATCAGACAGCATTGTCAATGCTTTCATCCTCCATGTACAAGATAACAATTGCTGCAGGTACCAGATAACAATTATGAAAACATTTTCAGAGTCTGATAACTCATGCACCAAATCTTAAGTGCCACTTCTCGACTGCAAAAGCAAAAATCCTAAAGCTACACTGGTTTATCTTCCAAAATATCACAAGACATAATTTCCTTCCATATATCTGGTCATTTACCACCAAGTAGTATTTTACCTATCAATCTTATGTGACAACAGGCTTCTTGTTCTCAAACCACTAAGCAGTATTAAGACTGCAGTTAGGTCTACATATCCTCCATTTCACTATTAGTCCCTATCGGTGAAAGCTCTACCGCGCGAATTTCACAAGAAGCTTTTAGTCAATGAATGCGTATCGCCGGACGGTGTCACTACTGTGGTCGGTTACGCCCGGCGATGACTAGGAGATCGGCACGACGACATAATCGACTAAAGAATCGTGTGTCAGCACTAGCTAGGGTAGACCAACAGCATGGAGTATGGAAGGTCCTGGTTTGATAAATCCCCNNAGAGATCAAAATACAGAAGCTAAGGGACGGCCTGATCTGTCGTATGCATCCAGCAGTAGGATTAAAGGTAACGAATATCGTTTTAAAATAATTATTTCTCTTCTTTTAGTATGTGCCAGTCTCTATGCTACTAGTCTTTTATTGTCAGCTCACTGAAGTAAGAAACCAGAAGTCTATTAAACTTACTTTCCTAGCAATGTCAAAAACAGCAATTGTTTGAACAAGATTCTTTGATACCGAAATGACTCTTAGCTTCGCCACATTCTTTTCTTCCATTACCTGATCAGGTTGATAGTAACTTGTTTGTAACGGTTGGATGCGCAGTGCTTGCTCCTTTGTATTTCTTTCAGATTTAAAAAGTTACCAGAAAATAGGAACATTGTGTATCGAATCAATTGCAAATACCAAGAAAGGTTTCATAATAAACTCATACCATGAGACTCATGAGGGAAAAGACCTTAGAGCTCTCTTTCACTCTCAATGAATGATTGCGTGTTTTTTAATCTCATTCTCGCATTTATTGCAAAGAAAGATTATTGTGTTTTGTGTGTTTGGTGTCGAGTTGGATATGCACTGAGCTTTAATAATGGCAAGGATACTGTTATAAGGTATCAGAGCATGGAGTTTGATAGACTTAAAAATTCCTTTCATTTAATGGAATTTCATTTAACTTTCTGTTGAATCAATTTTCCTGCTGAGAGAGTGCTTAATGGATTCATTAGGCCACAAAAGACATGGGCACAGAATATCAACCCAGAATTGTTTTGAGGTTCCTATGACATTGAAAAATTGAACGACTTTTTCTCACAAGTACGCTGGACCAAAGATATATATATCTTTTGATGGGTAATATAAAATGCAAGGCTAAAAATATATACCAAATGTTTGAGGACAGACAGTAGTTCCAGTTAAATGCCACCATTATAAGCTAATAAAGTTACAAAAAGTCACTACTCAGATTGCTTGACTCCTATTTGCTCTTTTCACTGACTTGTGCATTACTCAGCTCATGCAAAGAGGAAAACTTACCATTATTTTTGTTGACTTTTTTTTTACTTAAAACAGATTAATTCATTCCTTTTCATGTTATCATACAAACTATGACTACCATGGGAACATCACGAACAGAATTAAAGGAACTTTTGCCTGTTATAAGTAAACACTGTTGACTGCTTTGCATGTGTCCTTTTTAATTAAGGGTTTGAGATGCAACTTGGAGTAACCTCCTGTGTGAGTTTTGAGGTATTGTCACATTGCAATACCTTTTCGTTTGCCACCTAGATGTTTACAAGTTTAAGGAACATAAGTTGGAAATGGCTCTCACCCCTTCCCAAAGATTTAAAGCTGAGGGGGTAGTTTTCTACATACACCTGATAGATAAAATAAGGAGCTTGGCAGTGCTCAGTATTTGAACCGATAGATAAATTCATACAGTGCATCAAAATCAAAACAAATTCAACGATACACACGTGCCGTTATGCAATAAAAACAGTGGACCCGTCAACATGAAGACTAACAATCGGGAATTTTTTCCCCAGGCACTCTGATATCTTACACCCTCCCTTCTATTGACTACTTTCATCTTCACTTTAATGCAAATGAGCTCTAGTGGGTCTAAGTTATCTTTTTAGGAGTTGCGCTCGTTGCGGCAGTTTGATGATGATGATACCGCCAGTCCATTGGTTTCTCACCTCCTCTCTTCTGTTCTGCCGCCAGTTGCTTCCCAAGTGACTCTCTCAGCTCCTTCTCTCGGAGGAGTTCCAGTTTCAGTTCAGCTGCGGAGAGACATGATGAGAAACAAAACGATTACAGTTTCCAGCAATGCAAAACATCTTACCTATTGTGACTTCCACTTTTAAGCTTTTTGCGCTAATCGTATTATGTAACGCACTCTACAACCATCTTCTCCCCCACTATTACACACTATTTTATCAGGACAAAAAGACAACCCTTGTTGTTCATGTCTAGTTTGTCCACCAGGTGACTGATATCATGGAGTCTGGGAGGACAAAAAGGAGTTTTCTAACTAGACAGCTTTTTTTATAGAATTATGGGTGACTGAGAGGTGTGGCAATACAGATTTAGTGACCCCTCAAGGGACTCTCAAGATCAAGGAGACAGGGCACATAATGTACAGTTGAGTAGGCTATGTTTTTGACGGCCTTATTCGGCCTGCATTCATACCCCTGTAGTCATCCTGCTCCTTGCCTTCACCTACACCCTTTAGTGACCCTACTCTCTGCCTTCATACCTGATTGAAGATGATTCTGTTTCTCCTGTTGTCTGGCATTGTCTGCAGCAACTTTCAGTAATCCCTGGATGTTGGTTAGAAGAGTCTCCATCGATGAGGGTCCCTGGGCAGACAACATCTCACCAGCAGATGAAAGTGCCTGAAATAAAGTGAATATGGGCTTGTAAAGGAACAAAGGGCATTGTAAAATACATCTTACATAACTTCTTGCTCTTTTTTTTTTCAAATTAGATTAGAAGCATACCTATTTAACAGATTTGTGGTGAAACATGATCTGTCAATGACAATTTTTGTTAGAGAGCACCCCCAGTAGCGAGGAAAAAAACGTTAATATTTGAATTTTCTTACATTCATGAGTATTTCTTTTATACCTCTCCTAAACTTCGGAGTAGGAATGTTTGTTGGTTGTTGGTCTACCTGCAGAGTCCAGGTAAACATTGACAACATTCGACTAAACAACAATCCACCTGTGTGTGTGCTGTTTTTTGACATAAACACACACATGCACACACTCAGGCAGAAAGTCAAAAAACAGATTATTAGGAAAGAAGTCAGATCAACCTTTATAGTTAGTGTCCATATCTGATACCTCAATTTGCAGTCTGTTAGAATACCAAGAACCGACAATATACCTGGTTTGCGGCCTACCCCTGCTACATAAGCTTACTTCTTGTGTGTGTCCCAATCAACACCCTTTGCAAACCCACACATACACACATCATTATGATTACAAAGGACATGATTATCACTGAAACCAAAAAAGCATGAATGGTAAAAACAACGAAATGCGTTTAATTGGAACACTGGCGACCCACACCATCAGCAGCACTGCTTATCCTAGCTCACATACCCGATGGAAAGACAGGGAATTGTGGTTTGTTGGACTCTTTCTGTAAGTGGAATTTGCAGACACTGGAACAGCTGTCTCTTCCAGGTTACTGTCTATCAGAGACTCTGAAAAAGAAAAGAAGGCGAAAAATTATTTAAGAAGACCGTTATTGGTGCAAAAACTTGTGTTGGTAAGTAAGCAAAATGTGTTTCGTAATTTTGTAATCACCAAATTGAATATTTTAACCCCTTCCTTGCCTGTGGTAAATATACCGTGCTTGATATATTGGCAACTCCTTGTGGGAATTACAGCACTCATAAGGGTGACGGTGCTCCATCCAATGGGAAACATTACGGGAGAAAGTTTCCTTGCTGGACAGTGTGTTGTGATTGGAACCAGGGTGGAATTTTAAGGCAATTTTTGTTTGTAACAGAGGAGGACAGAGGGAACGTTTGCTTGATATCCACTGGTGTGATCTTTCGTCCTTGACGTAAACGGCCACTCTTGTTCTGCTTAACTTGGATTTGGCAGACTGTGTAGGGAGGAAGAGGGTAAGAGCCACCCCCCTGCCTTCCAGTATTGTAGACCATAATCTGCATTTGATAACTATAGTATATTCATTGCCTTGCTAATGAACAAAAACAGGAAAGAGTTACATAATAAGGTGTACCTTCAAACTAAACCTTTCATCTTCATAACCCACGGTACAGTTTAATACTTACTGTAATTCCTTTTTCTGTCATGCATATTCTACAAGGACAAATCAACTAAGCATACTCCTTTAAGCCTGAAATATAGGATATGGAATGCAAACCAAACACAATTGCCACAATGACTTTTTTTCAACAGATATCATTCAGCATTAGTCACAGCAAATTACCCACAACATCTAGAACCGTTATGTTTTAATAAAGTCTTTCTGTGACGAAAGCAGCTAGCTCACACAATACATCTATTGAGAGGTCTTTTTTTTTCCCCTCTCTCTCTTAAAATACTGATTTTATAAAAAGGAAAAGAAAAACGCAGATAAATATTCAGTGAACCGTGAGTGCAATTTTAATCACAGTGTTTGCATAAGGCACTGGCGATAAATCTTATTTACCACCCAAGTGCAGTTATTATGCAGCTAACATGCATGGTCAGCTAAAATTAAGTCTTGATCATGTTAATGATAACAATCTCGCCTGTACTGTGTTTACCCGCTACCACCACACAATCACAGAGAACATTGGAAATACATTTTGACCCTCAAAATCGAGCTGCTTTGTTACAGAAAACCAACAATCACTGTAAAATTGGCAATTTACATATTTTACATGAGACTTTGTCAAAATCGACAGAGATATGGGCCAGTAAGCAGTGCTAATGATCACAAAATACAGTGTCTGACAACACCGATGCTGGGACAAATTATTGACCTTTTTAACACAGATCGGTAGGATTGTAAAAATGACTTAATTTTATTCTTCTTTGTCATATCACAGACAGACTGGAAGATCTGCACAACACGCAAAGGCGGTATTTACATTTCACAGTTACTTCAAACTATCAGACTTGAAACTGAGGCCTTTCTTCAAAACAAACAAATGTGCAAATGCATGACAAGACTAGATCACATGACAACTGCACCACTCTCTCTCGACTCCCCCCCCACCATAGCTTTTTCATACACCTTCTTGATTGTTAATGCTGTTTGGTGTCATGTACTGCCAATAAATAGGTCAATCTCAATGTTGAAAATGCATGGTAGCAGCCCACTCCCATAAAGCATATATAATTGGCCTAACTTCCCATTGTCTCACTATGTCACAACTCGGGTTTCGTGAGGCTTTGACGACTTTTTCCTTTGTGGATGTTTTTCTGAGTGAGATAATAACCAACATGGGACACATAATTTGTGGTCTAGATATGTACATGTAGCGGAAGCTTTACATTGATGTCATACTAAACCGATGTGATTAATGACAACTTAAACACTGCAAAACCAATTCATGACTCTGAGTGCCAGATAACATTGTTTTAAGTTGCCACCTCACATTTAGAAAACAAAAAAAAGTAACTTGCCAGTTTTACATAAAATTAAAATTGATTTGATCTGCAATTAACCTTCATGAAAATTGGTAGAAGTGCCATGGTAGAGTCGGTAGACAGCACTGAGACAGACTTCACAAAGCTGTCAATTTAAAGACAGCGGTTCCCAGCAATGACTTTCAAATATTTGATCACACTTCATCAGCTCTGGTAGAAACAAATAAGACGTCTGCTTGCACTTCACAAAATGGAGGTCAAACATGCAAGTCGAGGTTATGGACCTCATCCCAATCAGAATATGGCATGGAAAAGGGGCTGCATTCAAAGAAAATTTTCCTCTTTCTCTGGCCGACATTATGGCACAAAAAGCACTTGGCATTAACTGAAATTTATCTGCATGGTTGCACACATTCTAATTGGCAGAATTCATTCATTTTTCCATGACTTTCAAGGTCCTAACTAAAAATTCCAGGACACTAACTACATTAGTCAGTCCTATTGTACAGCTAAAAATACCGCACAATACCTACTTCTTTCTAATTTTTATACATTCAACCATTCTGGTAGGTGTAGAAATTTCTACAGCATATGATTCATCCTAATAGCCACATGCTTAAAATAGTATTAATTAGATGAGACAATATTCATCAATTTTCTGATGGTTTTCAAATCTTGGCCAATGCAGACAAAAGATGAGTTCTTAAAATTCCTTGACTCCTCCAGGACTTTTGGGAAGAAAAATAATTTTCATTTACTTTCCAGACCTGGGAAATCATAGTTTACTTTTTCCCTGATTTTCCAGGAATTCCAAGAGAAGAAGAACCCTGGACTTTTATTCCATCATGGTTATTATGAATTGCTGGCCCACTGCTTCTTCACTGCTCCTGGGCAGGTCAAACAGGACTACACTTTGAAGACACTTCCTGTACTCGACAAAATGGTCTACCAATCCATAATCAAGCCCAGTCTACTTCTTTAAAGTGATCATAAAGAATACTTACTTTCATCTGAGAGCTTTGTCTTGTGATTGTTGTATGAAGGTACTTCATTTCCTGTAAAATGAGAAAGTGTAACATCAAAAGTTTGCTTCTATAAGCTTTCACTTTTATTGATTAAAAGTAAAATTATTTTCAAACGAAGAGTATTTTCTCTGATACAGTGACAGAATACGCAGGTCTCATTCATGTCAAACTTAGAACAAGAAAAGATTTTCTGATTTTTCTTCATAATCATCCCATGCACATTTGCAAAAGAAAAAAATTAACTACAAGATTTTCGTCAGTTTCCCCTTATGCAAGTGAAAGAAAAGTTCTTCCAGCCATTAAAGTTTAACAATTGGATTTGAAATGGTAGAGAGTGCATGGAGAGAAGAGCTGATAGCAGACTTAAGCTATTTTGCTGGAACAGTTGTGATGCAATGTGGCCTCAATCAAGTACGAGATTTTCTTTTGACCCGTTATAAATCTCATTGCTACGCTTTCAAAGGCTTATGTAGTGATTGTAATCCACCTCCTCAGACTTTGTTTAGCTTCCACCTAGTGGAATCTATGCGGCACTTGGCAACTTGCAGAACTATGCAGCCTGATATTGTAGCGTCATTGCTGTGGTTGTTCTTTCTTCAATGCTTTCAGTTGAAGTAAATGCTCGTGCACTGGCAATTCCTAAATAGTACGTCATAATTGGAGCCTTACCATTTCCTGAATCTGGACCTACCGTCCTACCCTCCTCTCTCTAACTTCCATGACGACTGTCACATCCATAGCAGGGTGACATTTGTTCCATTTTAACCAAAGCGATCTTCCATTGATTTGTTTGGTGATAGTCTAGTGTTCAAGTGCAACTGTCAAAAGTTCTCCTGCACCTACCCTCAGTATAGCATCAAAATATAAAAGGAGAGGGGCTTTGTGTATCTGCAATTTGTTCTACAATTTGAAGATTTTACAGGAAGTTCTTTATATTTATGCGACCTCAATTCAGTTTTGACATTATACCTGAAGATAATGACGGCAGATCATTGCCCAAAACGTTTTGAAACATTCGCGCTCGTGAACTTTTCTCAAGAAAAAGCATGTCAAAGTGGTAATCAGAGCTGTTTCTAACACTTTTGTCGGCAGGATTCTCAATGTGATAAACTTGGCAAATGGAGGTCTGACAGATTCACGACTCGGGGACGTAGGTCGCCGACAGGCACGGACCAAGTAATTTGTCTTGCGGGGTGCCACTATGAGGAATGAATATTATTATCCTGGTGATTTTAGGCATTGAAATGGCTTCTGCATAACAACATTTTGACCCCTTTTTACTTGAATTTCAGGACAGTTCTTTCTTCTTTTTTTTTAAACTCTACTTTGCATACCAAATTTGTTGTTTCTTCAGTCATGGGAGAAGTTTAAGTACCCAAACCTCAGCCCTGCATCCCCTCGAGGGTACACCGCTGGTTGTTGATAACGTTCTGACAAATGACCCCCCAAAAAAACGAACGTATTTCTGGCATAATACACTGTTGTCTATGCGTACCAGTTCTGCAAATATATTTGAAGAACCCACTCAGCACCAGCAGAGTTTTGGTAATTAATAAATAAATACTTCAAATAGAACAATCTATGGTGTGAAAGATCTTGTGGATGTGTTTCACCAAAATATCTGCAGCAGCAAGACAAAGGAATGGGAAGAGGAAATTGGAAATTTACAAGATTTAAGAGTACTTCAGATGCTCTGAAAGTTCAAACAGATGGTTCACCTGACATCTCATCTTCATCTCCATTTTCCTTGCCTCTGCCTTCTTCATCTGAGGACACCATATTACTCTGAGAGGACGAGGCAGCCTCGTGGGACGCCTCCGAGACCGGTGGACTAACTTTCCCATTGATGAACTGGTGCTGGGGATGTGCCAATGTCGGAGAAGGACTCTGCTGTTCATTCTGAAAGATTCAACAAGGGTAAAACTTACCACAAATAGAGCACAAACCTTTAAGAGATGGTTTGAAAATGACTGAATTAAAGGAATATTCTACAGACATATTGAAGGAGTTCTTCTATGAAAGAATACTTTTCCACTGCATACAAGTTCCTATAAACTCAAGATGTCGCTGTTTGAAGAAATACTTCTCTGGTCAAGAAAAATTTCTAGTTGCCTCAAGGTATAACAACATGCCATGTGACAGCAGCAAATTATTGCAAGAAGTCTTTGTTTTTCTTTAAAATTTAGGCAATCGGTCATTCTTGAAATTTGACACCAGTGAAAATACAGATTGTGATTACTGTGCAGATTTCTCTTAAAAAGACACTGTGGAAATTAAGGTCACATCTCTTACACTATTGTATTGTTTTCTTAGACAAAATTATATAAAAAACAGAACAAAGGATATTCATTTATATGTGCATGGGTGACACCACAAGTTTCTGATTGTATGCAACGTACCATCCTGAAATCCATATCTCTCTAAAAATTCATAACTTCCAGAACGAAAAGATGTTATGGAGGATATGGCTTTTTACCAAGAGAGAAAAATGTTCCAAATTTCTGTGATGTATCAGTTTCCTTTAAGTTCCCTTCAAGTTTGCGCTGGGTTACTTTACGCATTTTTTTGCAGCAAATGAGGTTCACTTCATTTAGCTCAAAGATGAAGGAGAATGTTTCGGATGTCCAACCCGGGAGCATGATTTCCCAACAGCTGGTCCTGAAGGAATCTGGACTGTGCCACATGATGGATATTGTAACAATAGAAAACAAATAAATTAACTCCATGGCAGAGGACACCAATCAGCTGACTAACCATGTGGGTAGTTATGGTGACAAGTTCTTTAATGAAACTACCTCAGGTATGGAAGCTTAAACTGTTTGGGATTCTGAACAGTCTCGTGACCAGTCGTTTACGATGGTGCTTTGACGCTAAATTACTCACGATATTTCGAACTACATCTTGGACAAAAATACCTTGGGACACTCCTTTAAATATTGGCTATAGGATTACTGTTCACAGTATACATGGTCTCATATAGTGCAAAATTGAAAAAGAAAGAGGTCATGGGGTGTAACGTTATCCCCTCGACTAAAATTTAGTGTTATAATTGCAACATGCTGCAAAGTGTCCCTACAATTTTGTCCAAGATTGTCTGAGAATTTGAAAGGTCAGAAGCATGCGAAGGGACCAGTAAATTTCGCCAATCTGCAATAGATAGGTCAAACAGCTAAAAGTGGGGTGACATTTTGACACTCATTCTATTGTACTGTGCATGGTGCACTACCATATATTTTAGTCATTTTAAGCAGTTTCAACATACTTCAGAGTACATGATACATTTATGTTGCTAGAGTTTTATCATGAATGAATGAATCAACCAGAATGCACAAATGCATTGTGGTTTTGAAGACCAGATTATGAGCATTTTTTTTTCTGAATGTGACATTTCAGCATTATTATGTGTCAAAGGCTACCTATACTTTATATGAAATATGTGATATGTGCAAGATTTGTCTACAAGGCTTTCACAATTTGACCCCTGTTGACCTCAAATGACTATTGACCTCAACCAAAGTCGAAAAGAGTCTTAAACTCAATGTGGTTCACCGACATTCTACCATTATTTTAAGAGCTGAATCAACAGTTCTGACTTAAACGCAAAATGGTACAACGTCACCCGGTGCTATGTGATGATACCTTATAACTGGGTTTCCTACAGTATCACCATGACTGGAGTGACACTCCTCTGGCAACGGACCACAACAGCTGCCCATCAATGTTATTTCTAAACACGATCATTTCTGTCCGCATACAAAACCATGAAATAGTCTATTCATTAGGATCACTCATTTTCAACAAAACATAAACAAATGAACCCCAAGCAAAAATTAAACCTCTAATGTTTAGAGTCCAAATTCAGAATACTTTCATTTGAAATCCTCCGACCACTAGGCTTCGATAACTAAGTTTTGTGATGCACCTTGTCCAAAAGTGAGCAATTTTCTTTCAACAGTTCACTCCAACATTAATCCAAACTTCAAAAAATGACAAATTTGGAGAAGATACCTTGGACATACCCTCCCCCTTTCAATGTTGGCTAAAGGATTACTGTTCAAAGTGTATATTCACTCCTATAGCGCAACATTGGAAAGGTACACAGAGTTTCAAGTTATCCTCTCAACTAAAATTTTGTATGATAATTGCAAAGTATGGCAAAGTGTCCCCACAATTTTGTCCAAGATTTGGGTATAATGATAATTGCACAGAGTGACATGTTTTCTGCAAGCAGATTTGGGTGTAGGCGAAAGAAGCTACAAAAAATTGTGGAAAAACGAAATTGTGAAATTCTACACCTTCATGAAACTATTATATAAATTTACTAACATCAGACGTTTCTTGCGGGTCAGGTCTGGTCATTGCCGTCAGGTGATTGGCCATAGCCAGGGATGACGGGAGGAACGCCGGGTGATGAGCCATGAGGTACTGTGATGTCGCCAACCCATCGTAGCCGAATGGGAGACCTACTAAAACCAAAAACAAACAATATGTATTGTTACATTGTTATAATAGACAATCACAGTGGTTCTATTGCGTGAATTGCTGGCTCACAAACTCAACCAATGGTAAAGTTTCTCTCTTGATGCGATGGTTTCCTTTCATGTGGAAACATCTTTAGGGAGAACATATGGAATTATGAGTACATTTTTTTTGGAAGCTTACTTTCCGAACATTATGCATCAGCAACCATATAAAAACAATGCCATATTTCGGACAATTTTTCACAACCATTTGGAGAAAATCAAGATCATGGACAAAAATATACAAACAGGAATGAGATCATGAGTGAGAGGTTGCTACATTTTTTTTTTAATTTTTTCCCTCTCCTCCATAACAACCTCTACAATAACCTCTACAATCCACTTTTATCAGCAGATCAAATCATGGAAGTAAGTTTATAACAAAATGAAAATAAAAATATACAGGTTTTGAATCATCCATAGATACTAACAGAACATTAAAACGAAGTTGTTTTCTTAGTAAAACAATTATGCATGCAACATTTAAAACTGCTACAATTTATGACAAAGCTTTCCCTTCTTCTGAGTCAAATTGAAAGAAAGCTTGATAACTGATATTGTACTTCATTGTCACATTCGAAAGTCAAAAATTAATGGGAAGAAATTCCTCTTTCCCCATTGAAACTTCTTGCTTTCGTTTTAACGAGCTTGTTGACACACGCCTAATGCTAGATTTACAGTACCATGACTGGGAATTAACTGTCTTATCTAAGAGAACTTTTGATACTGTGGAGGTAAAACCACAGTTGTAGCCAATCACACTCACACCCATTGACACTGCGTAGTAAAGTCTTTTTTGGGGGGATGGGATTTGCAGAATGGGGCATTACATGTGAGAAGTGTTCAGTTTTTTCTCCTATTGACTCATTAAAGGTGGGCTTTCCTGTTACAAACTGATGGTCATAAAGCACTTCTGTGTACTGTAGCAAAAAGCTAAGATTACAGCGCCACCAGAGGAAATCACTGTTAAAAGTTCAGAGTTACCTTGGTTTTATGGGCAGCGCACATTTATGTACGTAAACGTTTCGCAGAGAGCTGCGTCAGAGGTACACTACTGTAGTACTGACGAACTTTGACGAAGGGTTTACTATAGTATACAGTGAGCGGTCACACCAGATCACTCAACTCAAACTATTTCAGCCTCATTTCTTGCACCTTTTAGGAAAGTATGCCTATACTGTAGTGACTGTGATAGCAGATAGCCATATTAATGCAATAAGCACCAAAAATTGCTTTCAAAATCTACAAGCTATTTTCTTGACCACAACAACATAATTCAAACTTCAATATTCAATTTCGTGGCCTAATCACACAAGTCATGATGCTGTTAATAACTTGTGGTCCCTTATTTACAATTTGTCTTCGGTGGTCACGATTTTTCCTTTTTATCCCAACAACCATGCAGCAGTATTACACTACACATAGCTAGGCCTACATACATCCTCTGTAGTTTCAAAGTACATGTGACATGAAAAAACATTTTGGAATATTGACTAAATCACTAAAAATGGTAAAGATAGTCACAATTTTCATGGCAATCCATCGAACATTGACCATTTTACTAACAAACATCTCCTTTACCTTTGCATCATGAATAAACATAAGCCAAATACTCAAATTTGTGACATCTAGGGAGGAACTCACCTGATATGCATTATGTTTTTGTTTACTTGAACTTTATTTCAAGGACAACTGAGGATTTTACGTGCCCTGAGGGTTTTACAGTATTTTTGGAAGCACATGCCTTCTTTAGAACTATTGATATCACTGATCAATGGGAACCCCAGTAATAAAGTAAAGACATAAAATGTAAAGACCTAACAAGAGAAATACTGACACTGTGCAACAACTTACATCATCTATTTGTCATTTTCTTCAAACTTTGAAAAGCCATACCTCAAAAACGGTATTAGATCGAAAACAATTCCAACAGATTTTCATTCAGGATTTCACTCTGCAACTTCTGAATGAAACCCTTTTCTGGATGCATGTCACTTGGTCTTTAAAGTGTAGTCAAAATTCCTGGGCAAGTTCCTACCATATAATTTTCCTGGGACACATTTTGTCAATGAATGAACAGAAGTTTATGACGTCACTAGTGTAGTCAATTTACTTGCAGTGGGAGGATTTGTGGTCCAGTTTAAGTCACAGGACAGAAGTATGAATATCTGTACTATGGCGTTACATATGCACAACGAATGAAACGGTCGTGCCATCCATGCTATGTTATGAAGTACTGCGCATACGCTTCAAGGGTACATGATGATGTGTGTTCAATCCCGGGAGCAACCACTGAGATTAGCTTCCCAAGCAAAAAAATAGAAATTACTCCATGCAATGATGCAACTCCCAGCTAATTTGCACGTACAATACTAACTCTGACAATTAAATAACAAATTACAAAGGAATTACAATAGCTACCACGACGCGTAAATGAGAACAAATCGTACCACAGATTGCATCCACCAATACCTGACAAACTACAGACACTTAGAGTCACTTTAAAGATCCATTGTGATTTATAACAGTGTTAACTAAATATCAATTAGCCACTCACATAAGAGAGCAATATACTGGCAGTTAACAATGTAATGCCAAACTGCAGGTTGAAATAAAGCAATTTTTTTTCTTTTTGACAACTACAAGTTATCATTCTCTTTGTTTACTGTTCAGAGTTTTTTGTTTCAAGAGAGTTTTATTGTGACCTTACGGTGACCTTACACCATCTTTATTTGTTAGTGCTGTTTGTTTGCCACAGGGGATACCAAGACTGCCCTACTGTGGTTTTAGGGGTAAAGACCACCTATCATGTGGGATATAAAACAAAGGTTAAAACTGGGAGGAAAACCAGAGGTATCAATGGTTTCTTGCATTTGAATCCAGGCTGTTTCAGCAACTCTAAAACAAAAGACCTAAGTCACATTAGAGGAATTAAGAGATGTTTGAAGTATAGTGGCATAGAAAAAAAGGGTCACTTGAATTTCCTTGACACCCTTCTTGTGAGGAAGGCTCCATGCTGTCCTGCTGCTGTACATTGAACGGAGACTTGTCAGCTCAAGTCCCGACAAGATATGGATCACCAGAGAATGTAACTGCTGAGGGGAGCAAAGGCCATACAAAAAATGATTGACAATTTGGGTATGAAACAGCACTTACACCTGAATTCAAAATCAATGAAGAAAGTTGTGAAATGAAAGCCAAAGATAAAAGGGTTGCCAGGGAGGGAGCTAGAGTCAGGAAAGAATTAAGGGGGGAAGTGTACAGTGGTTCATGAGACTTTATTGTGTTTGACACAAACTTCTTTGCAGAGGCAACACCTTAACATATATAAATGACAAGAAATTCACAAATCCCTGAATGCAGCCAAATACTCAGAGTTTTGGAGACTACATTGCACAAAGTCTCCCTTATAATTGTGGATACATCTCATAATTTTATTTTTTTGGGGGGAGGAGTGCAGCCATGCTGCAACGAATGGCAGGTAATCACATTCTCCCAAAATTTTCAGCGAACGTTCCTGCACTCTGATAATACAAATACAGGAAGAAAAGATGGAATATCTTGCACCATTAAGACTTAGATCTTCCCACAGGCCAGGAAAACTCTCTACCATTGATGTGCCTCGATCCCCAATGGTTACAAGTCTGCGGGAAGGGACCCCCAGAGGTAAGTAACCACAAGGCCTGCTTCTATTAACTCTATATAGTGGATTTACAATAAATGCACAACATATATCCTAAAGATGTCGGGTATCATCAGAGCTGCTGTAACATGCCTTCCCCTTCCCCTCTGTTACCACACAAAAACAAAGGTAAAACTCATTTGTAAGTACAGCTTTTCTCATGTGA
>VJOZ01038973.1:0-19844 GCA_009801055.1 Stichopus horrens | reverse complement strand
AGTTCAATTCTTCTAGTTATGGTTTCTGTGGTATCTCAAAGACGCACTTGGACTAAGAACACTTTGCGTAGGATATGAAGAGTCCCCGAAAGGCAAATCGCTTTTGTCGCGGTCGGATCGTAAAAGTTTACGACACAAAATCATGATTTTGCTATTACGTACAACGGAATCGTTACGAAACTTTCCTCCAATCTACCTCTTACTAAGGTTAAATTATCTCGTAATAGTTCCAAATATCGGTTAGCAGGAAACAGAGGTTATCAAATTTGTACCCTCTTGAAACGTAAGGCATGAAAGCAGGCCCGTATCCAGAGGGGGGTTCAGACGAACNNTGATCGTAGGCCTACGTTAGCAACATATATAAAGTTTCAATTAGTTGGTCATGATTGTTGGGTAAAATGTTCCACTTGTGGTAAAATCGAACCCCTTCCCGAAAAAAGCTGCATAGGGGCCTGGGAAGTAAATATATTCCAAAACACGCGTTTTTCTTCTTCATTTTGTTTTTGCATTTTTTTTTCCCTCGCAGGGTGATTTTGACATGGCAACAGTTTCAACGTCTGACGAAACGGCAACGACCTCTACATGAAAGGAGAGGGAGACATTTTATTATTGTACATTCTTATTGCAATCACTTTGAAGATACTGATACGCGAGAATTTTTAGCATTTGTCAAAAAGACTCATCTATTCTTTTTTTACTATCACACCTTTTGCTTTTAGTCAATACAAATGCATTTTTCAAGACGGAAGACAAAACATGTAGAGGAAAAGGAAATTTTCCAAATAAATAAAGTTCTTTTTATTTTAAATAAAAAAGAAAAAAATATTTGTAAAGCAAAAGAAAGAGGCGTGATAAAGTATACACATATACTGAACAAATGCAGAAGGATAACATAACCTTCAAGTAAACATTTACAAGATAGTTAAGCTATGGCTCTCAACAAATAAGCTAAGACTTGGAAGGGAAAATAGTATCCAACTACAAATAAAGGTTTGATCTCTGGTAATTAAAGCCAGTAACCCAGCGCCCCCAAGCTATATTTTTGGTTTCCAGGTAGCAGAATTTCTAATTGGTTCTACTCTTTGATTGACAGCAGATTTGAAAGATGCAGAGTAGCTCACATTACACAGTGTACACAGGGATCCATTGTTTTGATAACACGCATGAAGGAATTTTAGACAGGCTGTGGGAGGGACTAGAGGGAAGTGGCTAGGAGACTTGAAACTCTCTTGGGTGATGAGTTTTTGTCTGTAAGGAACCCTTCCACAAAAGGGAGTGTTAACGTTAGTTCCCCTCATTCTTTCGGAACGCAAGCCTAAATCTATCACAGGATGTATTGTCGACGAAGATGTTACACCACACTGTGCACAATTGTTGAACTGTGCACAATTGTTGAATTTTGTAACCAAACTTTTCAAGGACTTGGCATATGTCGAAAGCCTTTAGCACTACAACTAAGCAATAGTGTTGGTTCTTTTTTAATCTTTTTTTTTTCCTGGTTAGGCGGGACGGGCACTTATGTTTTCCTCGCCTCTGGAATGCACTGGCATTTGTATCACATTTACTGTGACAATCTGGTCTCTACAGCGTGTCCGTAGTGTAACCAGATATGTGGTTATTGAGGAATAATTTAAGTACAAAATGTTGACACTTTCGTCAAATTTTATGTTGGAGACATTTTGACAATTTTCTCTACCACAGGTAAAATCATCATTTTTGAAACGATGATGTGTTTGCCGATGATTTACTTTATGTGATAAAGAAAGAACTTGAGATGTAAAAATCATGATGCAAAATAAAAAATAGAAAAAAAGAAAAGAAAATAAAGTCATCTAATGTGGATACAAACATCATAGTAATATTCATTTATGCTTTAACAAAGCCTGTCACTTTTGCGGCTTGTATTAGTTCATTCCTTGAAAGGTATTGCTGCACTACAATATGACCTCACCCCCAGACGAAGTATTTATTTCCTCACAAATCACATCCCCAAATCAAAAAAAAAAAAAAATTAATTAAAACCAGATTGAATCAAAAGTATGTCCAAAGAAGGTAACATGAGATGCTAGATATATGTGTTTAGTCTAACAGGTATACCCAAATACGAATTTTAACAATACTTTAACATTCTCAATGAATGCAAAAAGCGAAGAACACATAGTTTTACTATTATAGGATAAGCTAAACGACTGCCACAGAATGAATTAAGCACCGAAGGTGGTTCTGTCTCAACAGTTTCTAAAACCTCAAAGAGAGGTGAGAGACCAGATTTTGACTCTACCTATCAGCCAGGTGTTATCTGCTGCTCCCCAGAGAAATGAATTTACCTGAGAGTGGGGAGTCGCCATTCAGGATAGCAACTCCCCACCCCGGGAAACTGTGGTCACCCATTGGTTTGGTCTACCCTACCAAGGACCACTGGGTCATGCTCACAAAGATTCACAGCAGCATCTGCCTTTCGAAAGAGAAACAATAACAACCAGTGGGCCCTCATATGCATGCAAGCCCTTCTTACGTCCCTATTTTCCTTTTGTCTAGTATTAAAAAATAGTTCCCAGCTTTTCTGTGGAGGAGTTAGTTAGTCACTGTGAAAATATGGACAGTGAAAAGAGAGAAATGAGTAGAAGATGTGGGTGGGGCCACCTTCAGTTAGGGAATGTTTTCAAAACAAATTTTCTTAGGAACAAATTCTCAAAGTACGATCCAAATTAAAATCTGGTATAAACGTTGTGTGAACTTCTTGTGATGATCTGCGACCACATGTCACAAAGAAAATAAAACAAAAGTGGTAGGAAATGACAATTGTCTTTTGTACAAGATATTTCAAACATCTGGTTTTCATTTCTTGATATATTACTGAAACTATTCAGATGGAAAATGGCAGTATTTACTTTTTTCCAGCTTCGTAATGATGATGCTCTTGCCGAAGAGTTGTCTTCCGGTTATTACCTCAGCCTGTATACGATTGGACCACTGTAAAGTCAAATAAAGAGACACGAAATATTGATACAGAGTGAGCACTGACAAAACAATAGGACAATTTGAAGAAAATATATGGTAACTACCCTAGGGAAAGGTTTGGCTTTCACTAAATCATGACAAAACATCCAAACAATCGAAACAAATATGTTTGACAATACATGAAAAGGAAAGCCAATTGAGATAGAATGATCATTTCACTGACAGATTAGTGGTATTTTGTATGCATAATAAACCCTTGCATTTTTACCAATAGTTTCACAAAAAACAAGTAAAGTCCCCCAAACTGCTACAGGGATGATATGCAATTATGAGAAAAAGTTTACCAGGAGGACAGGTCGTTATGAGAATGGATTGACTAGGAGGATACGCAATTTCACTACAAGGAGGACGAGCAGTTGTGAGAAGACGACATATATATACGCCAAATTTGCACGAGACTGAAAGATTTTGGTGAAGGTGTGATTGTAAATCCATCAGAACTAAAAAAGGCTTCTCCATATTTATCATAATTAGTGTCACATTCTAATGATGTGTCGTATTGAGTGTGAACATGAATGATCAGACACTAGGTCACCTGGTCTGTGACGTCCTACGCCAACTGTTAATGTAACAGCAAAACATTTCACGAACTTCAACACGAAAAAGGAAAAAAAAATATATAAAAGAACAAAAGGAATTTAACTCATTAGTGACCAATGCTGACAATAGCACAAAAGAAAGGAAAACGTAAAATATTAGTATGCATGTGGGGGGGAAGGCTGTTGATGAAAAAGAAACCTGAGATGCATGTAAGAGAATGTCAATCGAAGCAACTATGCAGTTTGTGTTTGTGATTTATTAGATTCCTAGTAACACCGTGGGTTTGATCACCGATGAGGCTTCACTTTTGAAGATCTGTTTGTAGGGCCATCCAGAGAAGAAAGTTCACATTTAAAACACAATGCCTGACTGCTGGAGAAAACATCCAGCCTGTATGTACTACAAAAGTCCTTGTAATCCTGCACCTATTACAGCTGGTAGCTCCAAAGTAACCTTTTTTAAATGTTCCATAAGAATTGGTCAGCCTCTGGTGACTTTTAAGAAAATGATTCCCATATTGCTGTACACACCGATACATTCCATCCATTATGGGGAAGATTTTGAATTTTTGAAGTAGACATTTCTGAAATAAAATTTCTTTCTGAGTACAATAGGGTTCAAATAACCGACACATTTTGCTTGAAGCAAACAATCAGTTGGTCTAGTAGCATTACATCTGCATCACAATATTATGGATCATTTGCAGGTGGAAGGAAAGTGCTGGTCTTTGCTGGGTCCAAAATTCTGACCAGGGTTACCTGCCATTTGCAGTCGGCCGAGGACTCGAAAATGTTGAGTTCTATTACGCTATAAGTTCATTGTGAGGTCGTAATACAACATTTTGCTTGGCATGTAATGTAAACCCACCTATCCTACGTATGGGCATGATGATGAAGTCGTTCTTAGATACACCATGAATTTTGCCACATATACAGCGTACGTTAGATCTAAGTAAGAATTGCCTTAAAGGGTGCATATTTCCTAACAGGGTCCTGGCACTTGTCGGTCGAGTTCCCGGTTACCCGATGCAAACGGTAGGAATTGCTTTCTTTTGCAATCTTTCGAATGAAAGGAATGGAAATACGGTCTCTGACTTCCCCTAACCGGCAACCACCATAGCGTGAATCAGGAATCATTTGGACGTAGAACGAGAATTGCCTGACTCCCTCACGTTTGGGTACAAAGAACAGAAGATCACCATCATCTACCCCCTCCCTTCCACTGGGGAGGACATCGTGCTCTTAAAACAAAGCGCACAAACAGAGTTTACTTGTTGCTTATTTGTGACGGATACTGCATGAGAATGAACCCACCCCTATCACTAATTCTCCTCTACTGCCTCATCATCCACCACCCCATTAGCAGCCTGGACCGGAACATCATCTTCTTTTCCAAATCTCTCCCCGTCGATATTGTTTTGGGCGTCATTTTCGAGCGGCTGGAGCGGAGCCGCTGCCCTCTCCGCAGCCTCCACCTCGACATGCGAGACTAAGGGCTCTGAGGGTTAGTCAAAAGAAAGAAAAAAAAACGATGTTGGATGCGAGTTAATCCATGCGGGAATGAAAAACGAAAATCAAGGTTAATACTCGAAGTGCGTTAAGGACAAAAGAATGGTGTGCAAAAGTGAAAACAGATAGAACACACAAACATTACAAAAACCTCCCAAAGAGAAGCAACAGACTTTCCAGTCCACCTTTAGAGGTTTTCATTTTACCCTCATTCCCTCAGATTGCAAAAATTAGTTACACATATCGTCAGGTTTCAACGCCACCATGTCTTTCCACTCCCTTGTTGCAGCTGTGCCGTGTAGCCATGCCCAGGACTGGCGATTCCAATCTGGAATGCATGATAAGTAACACCTCACTGCCTAGCATGAACTCCACATAATGTAGTAAGAATGATGGAAGAAGCAGCATTTTGAAGTTAACATTTGAAAATTTTGCGAGTAATTCCTTCTTTGAGCGCTTACAAGACAGAGGACTCAGGAGGCACTGTTTCCTGGACTCCTGGCAGACCGCTGCCCATGGACCCCACCAGAGGCCCTTACACAACACTCTAAACTTCACCAGATGTGGCTGGTTATGCAAAAAATGGAAGGCGTATGTTGAAAAAGAGAGAGAGAAACCAAGGAGAGAGATTCTCACCTTCTACAATCCGATGGTAAGCGAAATGAAGGTAAAGTAAAAAGAGCATGTGTACAGTGATGATTGTGCCGACCATTAGCAACCTCTGTGATTTTCCTGTCGTCCTAGATATGTAAACAAAAACCTGTAAAGAAGCAATAAAATGAAGACAATTGATATCGGTAATTCGACTGCCTGCTGGCTGAAATCAAGTCCGAGAGCCTTCTCACAGTCTTGACTGTACATCCTCAACAGCAGAAGATAAATGCTCTGCCTTAAACAGGACACATGCCAAAAAAACTGATTTTATATTTAAAAGATATTCACATCCTTTTTTTTTTAGACCTACTGCAAATATGAAGAAGGTTTTGCATTTACCACTTAAATAGCAGGAAACCTTTTTATTTTTTGTCTTAATAACTGTTAATCTTCGATACCTCTCACAATACCTTGTGCGAATTGAGATTGCAAAAGATCCCACTGTGGCACCTCCATTTGCCTACTGTCACCGAGTAATAAAGGACCGGGAAATACGACACATCATACACTGACAGGGACAATACAGACACAAATCACCCCCCCTTCCTCCTCCACCGCCGAGTTGGACAAGTGAACACAAGCCTGCAGACGATGTAATGGAAGACTGAAACATGTGACATTCACATAAAAATGATCTGATGGAGAGAAATGAATTTCATTGTGAAAAATACTTGTAATCTGACAAAGTACACTGCAGTACGTTGAATGCTACTGAAGCAATACAGGGATCCTGTTGTGTGGAAGTCAGATACTGCAGACAGTCTGACACTGGAGGAAGGAGTAGCTAAGAGGAGGAGTGAGGAGGAGGAGCGAGGAGGACACTGGAAGCGAGATGACACTGTATTTGTTAAATATCATATGTAACAGTATATTAATATCCCTTGGATATCATCTTCCTGTTTTCCTCCCACTTGTTTGAAAGCAACCCTCCAGCTGTTTTGAAAACACCATCAGAAACGTTCTATATCTTATGTTGTATCAAGTCTACATGTCGAGTAGTCCACCTCCATTCAAATTAGGAATTCACATTCGAATCCCGTTGATTGACATGATGTGGGGCAATGTCTACATGAAGAATCTAAATCACAGGCAAAAAAATGGCAACAATTTCAATCCAACAAGCCCATCCTCCTTTAAAAGGGGTTGGACAAGACAATTGATATGTCATATATAGAGGAGAAATTTTCCCCCTCTTAAGTGGTGTGAACCAAATCTAAACAGCATTTTCCACATGAAAGTGATGGATTTTTCAACAAATATCTTTTCAAAATGGTACATTGTGATGTCACACAGACCTAACTGTTTTCCATATCATTTGCAGGTTCATAATCCTCCCTTAGTTACCCCTCTCCACAGAAGAAAATAAGAATGCAATTGAGTGACAAAAATAAAGAGGTGGCACCAACAATTTTCAGGGCCCACAGATTTCTAAATGATGTTCCAAACTGTGTAGAAGAATGTGGTAGTTCTCTACCTTTTTCTGCAGGTTCATGCGTTCGCCAAATAAGTAGAGAAACGAGGAACAAAAACATAGAAGGGGACACTGACCATTTTCAGGGCAGATAGACTTCCCAGGATGCTCCAGATGGAGAAGAAGAATGCGTGAGAATGTATGCTATGCAAGACGGTGCCGTAAAACAGTACCACGCAAAACGAAAACATACTGTAGCCCTGTTGAAAAAAAAACAAAACAAAGGGACACTGGAATTAATGAAACATCATCGCTGCCATGAGGAGAACTTGGTAAAGTAATGGTTCAATGGTCTGAAAGACTTGTAAACTGCAAAAACAAAAACACAGAGAATAAGCGACCAGAATGTCAGCGGGTGAGCAAATCTGCTGAGGCAGCAGACAAATCAGTGGGTTGAACAAGATACAAGAACGTTGAGTTTCTACCCGACACCCACCCTCATCCCCCCTCTTGTCTCCCCTGGCAAGAGAAGTCACATTCACCTGTATAACATCTTTTTGAGAAAAACTCAATAAAGCCATACAAAATTTCCCAAAAGACAGAAACTTTTGACAAAACTTTTGGTGAGTTGACGTTAATTTTTGTACCAAGGGTAGGTGACAAACGAAATGTTTACGATATGGAAATTGAAAGTCACAATCACAGCACCCATCCAGCAAATGAGCGTTTCAGTCACCAATTGGGTAACACTACTTACCGTCAGAGAGAGTACTTGGACCGCTGTTATGTAAGTGTTTGTTATATATGCGACGGTGAAGAAGATACCGGAGGCAGTCAGCCAGTAGCCGAAGCTGATCCCCAGGGCAGAGCCCATCAGGGTACCCTCTCTCTGTCAACAAAATGGAAATGGATGAGAAAGACGGTTATGAAATGCATCAGGACGAGGCTGATGATGCGACGAACAAGAGCGGTTGGTTACAATGGTATAGCTCATTACTGGACTATCTGACCCAGTTTCCTAGACAATGCTCCTACTGACAAATTGTAAAACTCCAGATTAAACTTTTCATTAAAATTCACCGATTGTCACATTAAATACAAATATCACCCGATCCCCTGCGTCTAAACTGACTGTCCAAATCATAAGGTTTTATTTTGCAGACTGGTGAGTCTTTGGCATTTTTGTTTCCATAAAAAAAGACAGATTTTCAAAACCATTGTCACTGCTGTTCAAACAACATTATACTAAGATCTGCCACAGATTTTTTAAAATGAGAATTTCAACTTAAAAAACCACCTAGTATCCACTCTTTCATTATCATCAATAATATCCACATTCTGCAATACAATAATTGTGCCCTTTCCACAGTGTACCCAATGTTTTCACCTCAACCAAAAATGTATCCGTATACTCTATTATCAATATTGTAAACTTAACCACCATTTGTCCTCTACCCAACATACTCATATTCATGAATTCCACTAGAACGATAAGAATCTTTTTACAACCGTGCATCCATGGTTTTCCATTCTCATCAAAAAGTATATATCCATAAAATCCACCACATGGATATTAATCTCACCGCCACTACCTATCATTCTCATCAATGATATTAACATGTTAGACTGCAACGATCACTACCTTACCACCGTGAGTCCACTGACGGTCATTCCAATCAGAGAATGTATAAACATGAACAACACTTCAAAGATTATGATCTTAACGAAATGTGTCAAAAACTTTACAACAAGCAGTAATATTTATATGCTACAGTGCGAGAATCACGGCTGCACAACCATGAGCTCATCGACTTTATTCCGATCAGAAGATACGTATTTATTGACTCAATTGTTATCTTACCACCATGTGTCCGCTGTCTTTCATTCCCATCAGTAATATTGCCACCAGTGTAAAGACTATCATAACAGGGCCGTAGAGTTCAGCTGGTACTTTCTGAAACAGTGACCAAAAGGAGACCATAATGGACAAATCAAGGGTGTTTATTGGATTGATTTGTGTCCACATAAAAGTGGACATAAAGTGTGACAATGTACAACAAATTCATAACTTGATATAAAAAGTTGCTAATATCCTTTGACAAGTGGTAAAATGATGAATGAATCATGACTAACATTGAGTCACAGCTGGACACTCACACAACATATTACTATGGAATAATGGTTTGAGACAAAATGGTGGGATTACATAAGTTACGGTCTCATTCCTTCGTAGGTGGTCAAAAGAACATGTCAAACATTAATGAAGGAGTCTAGTGATTATAAAAATGGTAATTAAAAGAGGTGACAAATGTAAATGAAGAAGTCAAATTTTACTGCAGGTGTCAAATGTCAAATTGTTAAATGTTATGGAGTTGTTAAATGTCTATGAAGCTGTCAAATGTTAATGAAGATATCAAATGTTAATTGAGGTGTCAAATGTAAATGTAGGTGTCAAATTATGAAGATGTTACATGTTTTTAAAGATGTCAATGTTATAGGAGGCATAAAATGTTAGAAAAAATGCCAATTATTACAAGAGGGGTCAAATGTTAAATGAAGGTGTCAAATTATGAAGATTTTACATGTTTATGAAAACATCAAATGTTACTGGACACGTCAATTGTTAATAAAGGCATAAAATGCAAATGGAGACTAAACAGTATTGATTTAACAAAGGATTTTCTTTTACTTTCCATTGTTTAACTTTAAACCAAAATCTGATTTCAACTGTCTTATTGTACTAATTACACAATAGAGACACTTAAAGTAATCTATTTAAATGGCAGAGATATGTGAGAAATTGCAAATAACTAAATTCCCCTAGTCTGATAGCATCAACCGATATAAAAAAAAATCAAACTTGACCTCCATCACATCGTTCTACCTCCAACAACCCCAACATACTCCCCACTTTCCTTTGCCATCTTCTCTCTGTGCCTCACCTGTGGGGTGCCCGATGGTCTTCTTGGAAGAAACGAGAACAATAACCTGTGATGAAATAAATATGAATATTCATGGCGTACTTTAAATTTGGATTCACTTTGGTGTCCTGGATACCATATGTTGAAATCAATGATGCAGCATCTTTACGCATGAATTTTGAAACACAAATTTCACAACAAATATGATAGGTAAGTACAACTGCATGCAACCCTTTCTCTGCTTTCTGAATTGGTCATTTCATATTTGCCTTTCGCTGACTATTTGCATAAATCATTTTCTTTTTTGGTAGCTTTTGTCAACATTGGAAGCAGATTTTTCCTGCAATGTGTCATCAATTGGTAATATCACCTACTGCATCTTCATAAATAGCACACCTACTTTGTGATACAATTTCCATTTCTATCGATTAGAAATTTATTTTTCATATGTACAACATCAGACAGAAATTTACAAAATAGGGTTTTAACTGACATATGAAGGAAACTAGGAAGATAGCAAAAAAACTGTTCACAAGGCTGGTGACCATTGAAAAGGAAAAAGATTTAAAAAGAAGGAAAGCAATCTTTGATGATACAAATCAAACTTTGGAAAACATTTATGCCGCAGTTGTTGCTCGTTGAAAGTATTCACAGAGGATTTGCTGATTTAGCATTTTCTACTCACCTTGACACGACTGTCTTTGGCTCCACATCAAAGTAAGGCCTCAGGATGTCAATATTGGCGTACAGATCAAACGCTTTTTTGGCTTGTTCTTTCCCTGTCTTCCAAACCTACGGTGGTGTACAATGAGAACACAATAAACAAACACTAGAATAAAACTTTTTCCAAGCTTTTTCCAAACCACAATTCACTCCCTCCCCCCGACCCCATGTACAAAAATTGTGTACGTTTCTAACAATTGACTGAAACCACACTAACAGTGTATGCGTAGATATTTACTACCACCTTTACAATAAAGCTTGCTTCTACCTTGGTTTTGCTTACAAATTAGGAGCAATACGAGCCACCTTTACATAACAAAAAAAAATGAAAATATTTGATTGGAAAAAGAACAAATTAGTACTTTGGGCATTTCTTGTAATGATCCAAAATGGTATGACAAGTCTCTGATGAAGCTGTGAGGTTTTGTCTTCCCTCAAGGGTAACAATTATTAAAACTGAAAGAAGTAAACTTTTAGCCCTACCTGATCTGCTACTTGGCTCTTGACAGCATCCATCAAAGTATCCTGGAATCCCTCCTCCTCGTCTCCTGCGTTCCCTCGGCTTCCATCTTCATCACCAATGCCTGCTGGTGTCCTGAGGGTGTCGTCGACACCGGTAGACCCTCCACTGTTGACATCATCTGTCAGGTCTATCACAGCTGAAGTCTGATGGCAGAAATCCATGCAAACGTGAAACTTGTGCATGAAATATTGCTGATATGAGGTACTGTAGACATGTACAGACTACTGTTCTGATACAGTGCAGTGTAGCTTATTACAGATGACCACACCGACCACAACGGAAAAAAAGAAAAGAAAGAAGCCTTCAAAATTGCTCCAGGAAAGTGTGATGTGTACCATCTTGTTGATCCTACAGTAGATGTTGACATTTGTACTTTTGTGCACTGAGCAAATCGTTTGGTAGAAAAGGAAGAGTACAGTGCTTTACTTAACAGCAAGCTCTAGGACTCTACAGTACCATGTTCTTTGTATCACCACAGAATGTGGCTTACGTTGATGGAGGTGTCAAGTTTGGGAACTTAGATGCTCCTACTAGATGGCTAGCTTTGACAGATCTGTATATTAACCTGTCTGACTCAAAAGTAAGGAGAGATCTACATTTTTCAGAGCAAAGAAATTAGGAGAGTCAGACTGGTGAAGTTATATTACAGTGTAAGAAGATCAGTCATTTTCCACAGAAATGACATAAATAATAGGTCTGCTACAAAACAAATAGCCTACGTATGCAGTACATCATACACACAAACATGGAAAATGTAATTTGCCCACATTGTTGCCTACTTGTAGGCCTATTTCCATGTTCAGTAAATTTTAGATGCACATATATACACCATACTGTATGCACGTACAGTTTAGAGACAGGAACAATCAAAGCTACCTAGTATTGGTGTGAACCTACATGCTGCTGACGTTTGCTATAGGCCTAACTTAGTATAGGCTACAATATTACGTTACACGAGCCTATCAGTAAACGATTTAGAAACGGCAAAACTTTCTCATGCTCCTACAGTTTGATCAAAATCATTCAATTAAAGAGGAAAACTTATTTATTTGTTATGAGAAAGCTGTCGTGATAGAATATCCACTCTAACTGGTGAAAAGTTTCATCTAATACCTCAGCCTCTGTGTTGTCGAACCAACCGGAGGCTGACATGTTGGACATTTGAGTCCTCTTTCTAATATTGTAAAATTTCAAGAAAGTCAAATGACCATTAGCTTCTTTGCTTCTACATTATGTGATGTAATAATAATTTTAATGTAATTTTATCGTATAATCATTGATGCAATTTTAAAATAAGCGGTGAACTGTTATTTGATGATTTATGAACATTTCCATTCTTTCAAAGCACACTGAACAAGACCAAAACAAACCCCCTTACACAGCTGACCAAACAGTACAATGCACTAGCGCTGTACATAATACGTAACGTTAGACCTATACGTCGGGAGCTGACGGAACTGTGATTTTTGAATCACGTTGAGCGGCATGCAGGCATGTACAAGTTAGTGTGCACCCGTGAAATTACTTCAGTGCATTTTCATAAATGTTACATCTTCACAGCAAATAACCGACTCAGATACAAAACTTCCTTGGCTTAGTTCGGCTTCTTTAAGTCCTAACCTACAGTAGGCCTACATTAATAAAGAAGGCAATAGGCTGTATTGTAGAGTAGCCTACGGTAATGTTACTTGTTAGCCTACTGTAGGCCACTGTACCAGGCGTAAGGCATAACCTGACTGGATGTAACGTCCCATAATGGCAGACAGGTATTACAGCTGCACTACTGTAGCATTGTGGGCTCAGATAAAGGATGTGATCAACATACTACATGATAAGTTTGGAAATGTTCATTCACTTACTGACTTAGAACCATGTGCACCTGGTCCACCCCTTTTATTTTTCAATGACCACCAATATTTGACCCACAATTTCTTATTAGCTCTAATTAAGAATCAGTGACCACCAGTCAAGTTTATTGATGATGGTTAGTATTAAGTATTTTATGAGAATAAAAGCTATTTAGGCCTATAGCTTTAACTCTAAGTAAGGCCTACCTAAATATATCCACCAATCTCAGTTTAAATTGAGAGTTAGGGTTAAGCTTAGGGTGACATTCGGTAAAAACAAGGATTTAAGAAGAATATGGCACTTCCTGTCACTGATTTTAAATTAATACCTTCTTACTTTTTTTGGCCTCATATCTGACTTATCTGATGAGCCACCAAAAGTGGCCCAAGAACGTGTCAGCCCTGCCCAGCTCCAGTGGAACAGGCACCAGCAATCTACAGTAACACTGATGCTCCATTGTCAGCTGACAGTGTGTCCCCCTTTCTTTCCATGTCACATGTACTGTACTTATTTATGTCAGTGAAACTTTGGATCTAGGTGGTAAGTTCAACAGAAGTTTTGACATTGCTGGTCAGGATACTGGCTGTGCAAACAGTGCATGTGTAACTACAATACAGTATGTTGACTGGAACTTACTTTCTTTAAAATACCATGTAATATCTAAGTTGATTGACTAAATGTGTGGTGTCTCATTTGTCATGTAAATTCTTACTTAGTTACATTCCCGTACATTTCCTTGTTCTTCAGGTGTGGTCGTGAATGCACTTCTTAAGGTGAAAATCTGCATGCAAATTTAATCAGGATGTCCATTCAATCAGAATCTCGCTGGCAGTTTGGCACCAACTATGATCAAGATGTGGTGAGACCACTATTTTTTTCACACTGCTTTATTTCTAAAGAGCATTTTATCTACAGCAGCCATTGTGTTCTATTTTCAATATTGTGAAGGAAAAGAACAACGCATTTTACAGTATGTCCATGTAAAACTGTTTGCCAAGCATTTTCATATGTTATTACCAGACGAAAGTCAGGTACAGTACTGCAGCACCAGCTATTGTGTGCTTTCAAGTTGAGTTGGTGTTGATGCCACTGGTTTGAATGAGATTTAACAACTTTTCTTCACATTCATCAAAATCTCCCAATTAACCTGGTACCGAGTCTTGCAACAGAAATTAAGGCCATCGCCTATTGTATTTTTATGCCAGTCAGTTCACTGTCTTCATTGGTTGAGGTGATAAAGTTCAATTTTGATACGACCAGGTTCTTCATTTTGGATTCACAGCCGTTACTCTTCGAGGATTCAGCCCCAAGGACAACTCCCAAGGATCTCATGACTGAAGATTATGAGGTAGGGAAACATGCAATATTTAGAACTTTATGAAGCAACATTCAGATTGTTTTCTTCAACTCTCCCTCTAAGTAGATGGTTCATATTGTTTTTTTTTGTTTTTTTTTCTGGCGGTCAATGGTTTAACTGTGACATTGCAACATGTATGTGGTGACTGTATCTCGTACTAGCAAGGACTCTCATCCTCATTATAAGCAAATTGAGGTTTTGGTCTCTTTCCTCCATAAATGCTTTCTATTACAAAGTTCTGCTGAGATACTGCCATCTTTATTTGTGAAAACCACAGTACCACAGTAAACCACAGTATTCGGTACATGTTGTTGATCTCTATGTTGGGTGGAGTGGTTTGTCAACTGCTCGGATCATAGAATCAAACACACATTCATTCAACTTTGCTCAGGGACTGAGAATGATAGCACAGTCAAGATTGATGCCTTATGCTGTATTTTCATCATTGTTCCTGTGGCCTGTTAAAGTCATTAAAATTTATGTTTTACTCTCCAGGGCTGGTGAAAAGTCATGATTTGTAAAAATGAAAGAAGTCATGACACGTAATGCAAACTGCTATGTTTTTGTGAAGTAAATTTAGCACATCTGTAATGAAAGTATGGTACAGTAAAACTTTCAGTTGAGAAAAAGAGCATTGTCTGTTCAGGATCTTTATCATCCATGCAAAGGGTCTAGGCCAGACTGACTTGATTCCTTTATGCCAGCATAAATAGCGAATTTGTAAATACGACATACAGTAAAGTAGGACAGAGAATTAGTGAAAGAATGGACACTGAAATACTTTAAAGAATAGCCTATATTGAAACAAAAGTTGAAACGGTTAAATGAGTTATAGAAAGGTTTCCATAGTTCCACTCTGACTGTATACAGTAGCAGCTGCATAGATAAATTTCAGCAGCAATTCAGAGCAATTCCAATTCCAACTGTCTGTATCCTTGATACAGAGTCTAGTTGAGACTGAGAGTATGGCATAGTCAGTAATTATGGCACATGTTTACCCTCGTTTCAGAGTCTAGACTACGATATTTGCTACAATGAGCCTTACAAGGAGATGGTCAAGAGTGGTTCCTCATGGATACCAAAACATTTAGAAGTAATCAAATGGACTCTCATGTTCATCATTGGTGCTACGACTGGTCTGGTGAGATTTCTGAGGACAAACTGACTCCAGAGTTTTTCTTTCTCTCTCTCTCAAATTTTTCTAAAGATCTAGTTCATCGAGCATGTTGCTTTCCTTTCCGGCTCCAGTCAAACTTCAAGATTCATTTAGCCATCGGCTGTATGGTATTGTATAGTTACATGGGAGGGAGGGGGTGCTCAGTTGCTATAAGACATCTTCTTAAAGTGCTGAGATGTTTTTTCTTCCTTCATGATAATGAAACAATATATAAAACTGAAAAATTGTTGACAGTAGTGTGTAAAGCCAAAATTAAATTGCTGGCAACAGCATTTGTTAAACTGATCCTAGGGTGTGCCCTTATCTGGTCCCCATTTCGTAGGACTTTGCATATGATTCGTTTCAAACAATGAAATGTTAAAAAAGCAAAACCGTGATGATATACACTGGTTCAGTGAGTAAGGGAGAGGCAGGGGAGGGACAAAGGGGGGAGGGTGAAGGGATGAAGATGGACAGGTACATAACCAGATAGTGGGTAATACTTTGTGGACAAAATTTTAATTTGCTTGCATGATCCTGTTCAAGCAATGATCTTCCAACTAGGCTGACAAAGAGAGACAATGAGCAGAAGGGTGAAAACATTTGTTTCAATGACATTAAAACTGGAATATGAATTGGAAATTTGTTATACTTTGCCACTGAAAGTCAAATTAGGCGAAATATATTATCGCCACTACTATACCAAAAAAAGCATTGTTTAAGCCCCATTTTAGCATACATGAATATTCATATGAATTTCCATCGGTCTGTTTGATTTCAAGTAACAGTTAGTGATGGCTAGAACTTCTTGGAGACTCTGAAAAACCTGGCCAACAAAAATGTCAAGACTGTCTTCATATTCAAATATCTGGAAAATGAATGTATAGTTCTCTTTCAGATTTTGTGACAGGTCATCTTTTTCCCTACTTTCATTTCCCTGAAACACTAATGAAGAAAAACGACAGATGACCAGGCGTTTGTCTGTACAACAATTTTCCAGATTTAAAGTCATAAATGTGTGTTTTAGGACTCCCTCAGTGCATCTTATGACCAGTTCTGATGTCCTTTGTCTGCTATTGAATTCCAGTTGTTATCAGTCCTTTGTGATAAAATGGTTTTTCTCTCTCTCTCCAGGTTGCAGTCTTCATCGATGTCTTTGTGAAGATGCTGAATTCGTTGAAGTTTAACACAGTAGATAGTTGTATCCTTTCGTGATGCATTTCAAAGTCTTAAAAGGGGATAAATAGTTGTAGCACACTCTGTACATTAGTATTCCATGTCTCATTTCATATAATATACTTTGGGATCCCTCCTTTGGAAGAAAGTCATCGCATGTTTTTGCGGTTACAGTGTGACCCTTCTTTGCTCGACAATCCTATTGGCCAGCAGTGATGCACACAAAGGAGACATAAAGATGTGGAGCATCTGAAGAGGATGCTGATGGGAAAGCAGGAAAAAATTTTTCCTCAAGGGCGTTCTCACGCACACTGCTATCGAAGTCAATCATAATTTGCACTGCTCATGAAAATTTGAGTAACCTGTAAGGTTTCATCCAAACATCGAAACATGTAATTTCAATATGAAATGCTGTCATCTGATTTATTAGCAAAACTTTATAACTGAAATTATTGACGATATCCAATTGTAGCAAGGACTTGTTATATGCAAATGATATGATGAATATTAATAATTATGACAATCAGATATTTCAGCTTCGTGGTCTTCTCAAGTCACTGTCAGTGAAATGTGGTTATATAGTCACTCACAGAACCAACAATCAGATTTAGCACTTGAGTGATCTTTAACAATCAACTTTGACAGATATCACACCGTGTGGTCAAAATTACAAATGCCTCATGGCTCCTCTTGGCATCCTCATAGCATTCAATGCTTTGTTTGTGTTGGTTGCAAGTGTGCTATGTGCTTTTGAGGTAAGCATATTCTCTGTTATTTCCACTGATTGTCTTTCTTGTCATGTGAAAATCCTGTTTTACAAAGCTTCCGACTTGCCAACTCTCAACTTTGCACTGTGAGTCTCATCATTTTGGGCATTATCTCACAGTGAAAATATCAGATCTCATGGTAAAAATCACTTTGATCCTAGGCAACATGTTTCCTTACTTAGACCAAGATCAATGCTCTATCTCAGTGGTTTCAAGATATGCTTCAATGGCAGATTTTCAAAAGATTTGTAGGAGAGATAACCGATCCAAGAAGAGGGTGAAAAACTGCTAGGTCTTCCTAGTTGGGAAAGTACTTTTCATGACAAAGCAGAATTTTCATGTCTGAAATGTGATCCCCAGATTTTCTTGCGAGATTCTCAAGGTTTGCCATTTCTTACATTGACAAGTCTGAGGCTTAACCCATGCTTGCTAAAGTATGTGGCATAAGTATGCGACATAACACAAGCACATAGTACAACACGCAATGCAACAACTCAACTATGTAACACAACATGGTGTCACATCAATATTATTAGTTAGCATTTCTTCTCAGTTAACCTGTCTTCACAAATCATAAACTTCTTCATCACCTCTGTTTAGTACCATCTGGTAATATTTAGCACCACCCTCTGTGCCACCTATGGTTCCTATATATCTTCATGCATGCTAGCTCTCCTTTGTTTGAGACATCTCATGTGTTAAAACTGCTAGTCCATAGCAATATGTGTAACAAGTACCAAGATGAAAAAATGAGATATGCACAAAATGTCTGAGCACTGAAAGGAACATTCACAAGAAACATTTTTTATGATGCACACTGATAAAGTCAGGTGTACACACACAAAACTACCTTCTATCACACAAAGACAACAAATGTCAACCTTGGTCCTCCGGTTTTTTCAACATTTGTGGGCATTCTTTTGTTTGCAACAAAACTGAGCCCAAATGAGGTGCATTAGGAACCACTTTTTATTTTCTTTTTACTTCATTTCAGCCCATTGCAGCTGGTTCGGGCATCCCAGAGATTAAGTGCTACCTCAACGGTGTTAAAGTACCTCATGTCGTGAGGCTGAAGACCCTCATAGCCAAAGCCGTCGGAGTCTTGTTCAGTGTCTCAGGGGGTAACAGTCTTTGCAAAATTCTTTTATGGAACTTTGGAGTCAATAGGTGGACATAAATAGACATGCCGCTGCCTCATGAATATTCATCACACATTAAAATCCCCTGTCCCACCATTTAATTCAGTGGAGGTAAAGCAGGGCAGTTGTTCACATACATCCGTGAAGTTTCCAGAGTGTGAATCTCTTACGATTATAGCGGATGTTGTATTTAAGTCAAATAAGTCAATAAAATTGGATAAAATTGCTGAGGCTATATTGCTAAAGGGGTTTGATCTTGGGTGACCATCTGTCTCTGTCCCTGCTGATTATTGCATGGTGGCATGAAGACGTCCTACCACAAAGAGACTTCGCTCTGTTAATCCTTGTTTGTTCTTCTTCAGGTTTATTCGTCGGCAAGGAGGGCCCCATGATTCACAGCGGCGCAGTCGTCGGAGCAGGCATACCACAGTTCCAGAGTATCACCTTCAAGAAACTTAAATTTAACTTTCCTTACTTCAGATCTGACAGGTACGTCTGAAGCAACCCGCACGGAACCTGACCACAATCAGGGAGTTATGAATATTTCTAGACATCTGCCATTTCAAGCCAGGTCAGTCCTGGAGGTAGCCCTCATACCAGGTCATTCCTTGGATAATTTTCTTGTGAGAGCTGTATTATGGAAAGGATTGTCGGATATATCATTCTTCTCCCCTCTTATTTCCCCTGGTCTCTGTCCTTCCGTCGTGAATATTCTGTAAATGTGCCACTGTTTTGTGCCCACAAGTTGTCACTATTGAGAGTTTTCTTTAAAACTTCAATTTCTACCTCCAGTCCTGTCAATTTTTCTTTTTTTACAACTGCATTGATCCGGTTTCCAAAATGTCATAGATTATAGATGGATGATTATTTTCCCCAAAGGAAAAGAAGCAGTCCTGGTAATGGGTTCGGATCTGCTGCCTGCGTGTCCTGGATAAGTCGGTCTTTTGGCTTGTATGTGATAATCGTCAAAATTCTTATCTGTAATACTTACTTGGATCAGACTGTGGTCGGGATAGCAGCATCATGAACTGACTTTGCCTGACTAGAAAAGATTACCGGCTTTAGACAAGATGTGCAGCTTGAACCTGGAATAGGCATTA
>VJOZ01038893.1:0-10528 GCA_009801055.1 Stichopus horrens | reverse complement strand
CAGCAAGATGAAAATTATAAGCATAATTAAAATATCACTTTGATTTCAACTAAAACAGTAAAACTGAAAGTTAAGTTATGAATTTAAACAGTTTTATTTTTTTCTTTTTCAGGTCCCCCGATTTGAACCATTGACCATTCACTCAACTAGGGACAGTCAAGATATTTAGTAGAAAGTAGGGTTTAAATGCTGCTTTGAGTAACATAAACGTATATTTGCTAGGTAGAGTAGTAAGGAAAAAAGTAAGAGGAAGTCTTACTCTCAAGAAAATATAAATATGGGAATAGAAAGAAAGAAAATGTTGGGCCTAGCCTTTTGAACCAAAAACTTGTAAAGAGTAAGATTTGCATTATATGCTTACCTTTTTATCTTATTACTTATCAAGTAGGATAGTAAGGAAAGCCAATTGCACGAGGAAGCCTTACTAAAGCAAAACAATTTTGAGGACATGTGCATTAACTGGTGTTAACCAATTGTGTACCTCCCACCAGATACCAATTAATGAATATGACTAATTGTTTTGCATGTATTTTTAACATTTTTTCTTTACTTTTACAGGTGTCATGTGTCTCTCATGGACCATCCACGTTAATTTATAATCTAACAGTTTTACCAATAAGTGGGGAAAGATACGCAAAGTTGGAACGTTCACCTAGTTACCTAGATTCAGGCGGTTGGAAAGAGTTTAATGTTAACTTATACTTTAGGTAGCAGGAAGATAGCAGGAAGCCTTAGTTCAACTTATAGAACCAAGAGCTTAAAGAGTGATATTGTTTTAACATATATTTAACTTTATCCAGTACATGAGTAAGGAAAGCCATAACCGGGAGCCTTACTGAAACGAAACTAACAAAAATTAAAAATGTGAACACTGCCGCACATTGACCAAGAACCTAAAGAGTGACATAACGTATAGTTTAACGTATACTTTAGCAAGTACAATAGTAAGGAAAGCCATAACAGGAAGCCTTACTTCAAACAATAGAACCAAGAGCAAATACAACAGGAATTGTAAGAAAATGTTGGGCTTCAGCCTTTTGTACCAATAGTTGGAAAGAAACATTTGCATAGTGTACCTACCTTTTTATCTATTCTTCATCAAGTATGATAGTAATGAAAGCCAATTACAGGAAGCCTTACTAACACAAAACTAATCGAATTTTGAGAATTTGTGATGGAATAAGTCACGCTAACCATTATCAATAGCGTAGCTCTGGTCAGGTAACCAATTACTGAATATGACGTTAATTGATTTGCATGTATTTTAACATATTTTTCTTTACTTTTACAGGTTTCTTCACTCTCGTGTAGCTTGCATGGATCCTCCACCTCTACCCAATAGGTCTACCAATAAGTGGGGACAGTAAAGCCAAGTTCAAAGCTAAGGCCATTTCCCTAGTTTACCTACATTCATGCAGCTGAAAGGCAAACAGTGTAAAAGTCTTACTAAAGCACAGTAGATTTTTTAAAACGATCCGACTAACCACAGACAATAGAATAACTCTGTTATAAGCATGACATCTCAGCAAGTAGAAGAGTAAGCAAAACCATCGAAGGAAGCCTTACAAAAAACAAAACGTAACATAAAAATTAAAAATGTGGACACTGCAACTCATTGAATCAAGAAAACCAAGAGCGAAAACAGTATCATTATTTTAACTATATTTCATTTAACGTATGGGCTAATTTATCCAGTACATGAGTAAGGAAAGCCATAATAGGAAGCCTTACAGAAACGAAATGTAACATTAAAATGTGGACACTGAACAATGGTAAGTTAAACCGTAGCAGGAAACCTTACTGCAACTTAGAAGCAAGGGCGAACAGAGTAACATTAATTAAACGTACATTTCATTTAAGATTTATTACCAAGTATACGGTACACGAGTAAGGAAATTCATAACCGGAAGCCTTACTGAACCAAACTAACAAAAATTGAAAATCTGGACATTGCAACTCGTTGAGCCAAGAGAGTAACATTTTTTACTCATATATGTGTTAAAAGAGTAACATTGTTTACGTATATTTGTTTTAACCCACGAGTGGACAAGTGCAAAGTATAGGAGAGAACAATTTGATACCTGCTTTTGCTCGATAATCATTTTTTTTTTAAATTTTAAAACTTGAGACCAACTACAAACTTATCAGGCTTCAATAGAAACAATTTTCTGTTTTCGTTTCATAGTTCTCGTTCTTCTAACCAATCGAGGATCATTATAGATAGAGGACACCAAGATTTAAAACAATCAGCCACTTATAACTGTATAAACTTGCTGTGAATTGTTTGGTGTATGGCAGAGGGAAAGAGCGGGTGATGTACATTTATATGTAACTATGATCAAATGTGTAGGTCTATTAGTCCCTTCATTCTATTCACTGAAAAATGCCGTATTATCCACTCACCCTATTTTCCACCAGGCCACCTCACCCACCTTTAACCTGACTTTAAACCACTTCCGACTTTACCCAACTTCCATCGAATTCACGAAAAATTCAGGACTGTTTACACTGCACTTCACGGCACTTCACCCGCTCACTCCAAGAAATATCACTCACCGAAATGGCATATTACGCTATGGTTGGTTCACTAGAGTTGCAAAGCGCTGTTGTAAAATAGCCTTTCGTGCTTATTTTAATATCACCTCCTATAGGTAATACTTTACTGTGATTATCGAAAACGTTTTCTCTTTCAAGGGTTTTCGGCCATCGTCTGATTATGATGGAGACACAGATGGCCCTGGACTTACGTCAGGACTGGTTGCCATTAGAGACAGGGAGGACAATAGCCGTCTTAAAACGGAAAGAGAATAGCATCTAGTCCACCAAAGATGCTTGTCCTTTGATGTGCTTAAATAATGGTCTTGTATAGAACAAGACCAAATTATGGACCTCTTCATCCACAACCAAAAATAAATCCTTTTATTGTGTTTTCTGACTTCAAATCGGCCACTTGCAAATCCATCTCGTGATCTTTTCTTTTCAGATTGCTGTGGACTTCTTACGTCAGGACATGGACTGATGACCATGAAACAGATTGCAATAGGAGGACATCAACAACGAATTAGGAGTCATGATCAAGTAAACTTAACTGTTGGCATTTATCATTTATTGTTGATTCCTGTCTTGAAGTACTGGTCTCTTGTCCTAGTATAGGGCAGAAAGGCACCAATTGTGGATCTCTCTAATACCCTATTGGGTTGAGTTCAGCACAAAAACACAGAACACCACTCACCCTGCAATTCGGATGAAAATCTGTACAATCAGTGGTGGATATCCTATTTTGTACGATCAGTTGAATTGTACTGACACCACATTTGTGATATTATTAATAATTTAATTGTTCATTTGATTCAAAGTCTGTACAAAATCTATGCAATCATTAGTGGATATACTAAGAACTATTTTTAATTGATTTAAAATGGAACACTATTTAACGTTTAAGGGCTTTTAAAGTGTATTTATTATACTGCAGTTCTTCACTAACAGGGCCCGTCATACATCCATCTTCATTTCATATTCATTCATGTACTAATACATTCATGTATGGAAGGGTATAGTATTTTAAGTACTAAGTTAAGATACATCTCAGGAGTAATTTGTGATATTTTCGTGATTTTTGTATTCATTCGAATAAGTGATTTTCGTTCATTTTTCTTGTTTTATTGTGTCGTTTACTTTATGAAAAATAACAGAACAATAGAGCTTTTTGCATTCATCTAAGAACGCTTGCCTAACGTAAACAATAATTCACCACACGGAACACCGAATAAATGCGTAAATTTGTTTACTCTCCCATTGTTGGAATTAGTATGCAAACGATTTCCTGTTTTCGTTTCAGAGTTCTCCGTATTCTGACCAATCGAGGATCATTACAGATCGACGACATCAGGATTTAAAATAATCAGCCACTGTATAAACTTGCTGTAAATTGTTCGGTGTATGATAGAGAGAGCGGGTGATGTACATTTATAACTTATGATCAGATCACTGGAGAATGCCGTATTATCCACGCACCCTATTTCCCACCAAGCCACCTCACCTAACTTTAACCTGACTTCCGACCACTTCCGACTTTACCAAACTTCTATCGACTTCACGAAAAATTCAGGACAGTTTGCATCTCACTTCACTGCACTTCAGCTGCTCACTCCAAGAAATATCACTCACCGAAATGGCATATTACGCTGTGTTTCTCCGATGCCCATTTCCCACGTCAATGCGAGTAAGAAATAAGCTGTGCCTTACGCTTGGTTCACTAAGAGCTGCAAAGCGCTGTCATAAAAAAAGCCTTTCATGCTCATTTTCATATCAGCTTCTATAGATAATACTCGTGATTATCGGTTTTTGGCCATCGTCTAATTATGATGAAGACAAAAATGGACAGTTGTCATCAGTCATGGAACATAGTGGCGGGATCCTCTCTAGTTGGTGGAATATCGATGTCAGCAACTCTAGGCTTTCTTTCACTATCCTTTCACCTCGATACCGTGCATTTTCATTAATATTAATGCCATCTTCTTTTGTTTCAGATGGCCCTGGACTTACGTCAGGACTGACTGCCACTAGAACCAGAGAGGACAGGAGCCGTCTTAAAACGGAAAGAGAATAGCATTTATTCCACCAAGGATCAAGTAATTTTAAATGCTCGTCCTTCGTTGTGCTTACATATGGTTTCTTACCATGTATAGAACAAGACCAAATTATGGACCTCTCCATTAAAACCGGAACCGAAATTCCACAACCACAAAGAAATCACCTTTTGTCTTTTCTGACTTCAAATCGGCCACTTGCAAATTCATCTTGTGATCTTCTTTTTTTTCAGATAGCTGTGGACTTCTTACGTTAGAACATAGACCGATGACCATGAAACAGATTGCAATAGGAGGACATCAACAAACAAATCTCTGCAACGAAAGAGGACAGCATCCCGTCCAACAGCGCTTTACGAGTCATGATCAAGTCAAGTTAACGGTTGGCATTATTCATTTATTGTTGATTCCTGTATTGGAATACTGGTCTCTTGTCCTAGTATAGGGCAGAAGGGCACCAATTGTGGATCTCTCTAATACCCTATTGGGTTGAGTTCAGCACAAAAACACATAACACCCCTCACCCTGCAATTCGGATGACAATCTGTACAATCAATAGTGGATACACTATTTTATACGATCAGTTGAATTGTACTGACACATTTGTGATATAATAAATAATTTAATTCCTCATTTGATTCAACATCTGTACAAAATCTGCACAATCAATAGTAGATATACTTTCGAACACGATCAGTTGAATTGTACTGACCGCGTTTGTCGTATATAATTAATGAATTAATTGTTCATTTGATTCAAATAGATCAATTCAAGACAATGGATCTTCATCAACAAAGGAGAGCGCCATTAACATTGGAACCGAACTCTGGATCGCTGAACTATTTTTAACTTATTTAAAATGGATCACTATTTTAACTTTTAAGGGATTCTAAAGTGTATTTATTATACTGCAGTTCTTCACTGGCAGGGCCCGTCATACATCCATCTTCATTTCATGTTAATTTATTCAATCATGTACTAACACATTCATCTATTTTATGGTATAGTACTAAGTTAGGGGATCTCAGAAGTAATTTGTGATATTTTCGTGATTTTTGTATTCATTTCGATAAGTGATTTTCGTTATTTCTCTTATGATTGTGTCGTCGTCTTTTTGAAAAATAAAACAAAGCTTTTTGCATTTATCAAAGACCACACTGAACACCCAATAAATCTGTTGAATGACATTTCTCAATTAGTATGTGAGCTCTTTCATTTAGAAGACTTAAAAGTAAAATGACCAGATCCCTAACTAATCATATGTAACTCACTAGACCCATTGCGAGGACGTTTTAGGTATCTATTCAACATTTATATCAGTGTCACACGTGCATCATTCATTCATAAATTTAGTGTACTAGTCAGCCTACTGATCATAACCTGTTACTCCAGTGAACTGAGGGCGCAATGATAACATGGAATTTATATAAGACATACTCAAAGCCAGATACTTTGCATCCAGCATTGTGGAAGCAGGAGTGACAAACGCAAAACTCTCGTCGCTTTAATAACCCGGGAGGGTGGGGGGAGGAGGGGTATATCAAAATCAAAACCTTAGCAGATCATTGTTACAGGCTGGTGTCCGAAGATGACTATTCCTTGTAGGTGACTCACCTGTTATGTATTTCTACGGACAACACACTGCTATAGGTTCCTCCCTTGAATCCACTAGTGTCGTGACGGTATAAGCAAAATGTTATTACCGGAAACTGAACTTTGTATGACCCCTGAGTACGGTAGAGCGTAACCTTCACCATTTACACATCCCCTTCACCTATTACATTTGTGTCCGTCGGCCCTCCTAGCAAGAACAATATGCTTAAAATGATGACCTCTCTCACATACTGATGTAAACCAGCACTGTAATGAATTGCCTAATTTTGCAGGGTCCTGAATATGAAAATTCAATTCACCAGCTACCACAACTTTACCAAGAAATGGGAAAGTCCGATATGAACCCATAAAGAAAAATCAGCCAAAAACTCCCATGTAAAGTATGTATATCTAGTTATATCTGCCCGTTTTGGTCGAGATACGGCTAAAGATTTGGTGTAGCTCACCTTGAAATAATCACAATCATAATTGGATAGGCTATTAAATAGTGAAGCTATCGCAAAACACATTTGCATGCTGTAACTCCCTCTCTCCTTGATTACAACTTAAAGCGGCAGTCGATATAACAAATTTTGTGAGGATTTTTAAGGGTACCACACATTACAATTCAATTAGCATAATTAAACAAGAGATAACTGGTGGGAGAAGTTTGTGAATGAATCTTGGTAGGTTTAAGATGAAATTTTGCCATTAGACAACCATAAAGACAATAGATGTTCCGATCCAAACGCACGGGAAAGAAATAACCGAGTTGTAAAAGACAGTAGGGTAGCCAAGAGAGGCGCGGGGCACGTCCTCTAGCGAGTTTCATGTGAGTTGATTCTTGTTTAGCAGATTGAGAAAAATACCGCAATTTGTACTTTGTTTGCATGAGGATATCCGCACATCTCACGAAACACCGGGTGGTAACTACTCTGTGAGGGTAAACGTCTGTAGTGGCAATTCCATCCACAAACCTCGCTGTCACAGTTTGCCAGCGCAATAGATGTCGGTGTATTATGTACATCAAACCATTGACAATAACAAATCGATAGAAAGTCACTTAGGGTAACTTTAAATTATTGTTCTCCAACATATACTGTGACACGTTTGGGCCTAGCCTGATATTATGTTATTTTCAGTGATATCGCCAATGTGTACGAATATTAATATGTATAAATGCAATCGAAAAGAGACATTTTCAACAGAAGAGAAGTTTGAAAGCTTTGATTGACATTTTTACATGTTTTAAAAAACGTGCATAAACTAATGTTTCCCTCCTTTTTGTTTTGGTTGCAATAAATTAAAAATGTCTTCGATTTCCCAGATTTTCTTTGAGACTGAAAATTTGTGTGCTTTAAATTACACATGTCGAAAATGAGGGCGATATTGCGGTTTGAAAACTTACTCGATGTCTGGGTTTTGTATCAAGAGCAAATATTCCTGTAACATTTGAGATACAAGAAATGTGTCAATAGGGGAGCTCAAAGTTATTATTTTTAGTTTCAATTGCCATGCCTTCCTCCACCTTTCCAAAAACTTACAAGAATGTCACTTTTATCTATATGTCTATGAAATTGACGATTTTGAGGCTGTGTGTGAGTTCTTTTTGTTTAAGCAAATACCACAAGGTGTGTGTGAGATAAGAAGTAACTCACAAGAAACACAGATTCTGGGAGAGAAATCTCGCATAGGTGTAATAAAAAATTCTACACTTTGTGGGTAAATTCTTTTTGTTTAACCTATTACCATAAGGTGTGTGAGATAAGTACTCACAACAACCACGGATTCTCAGAGACAAATCTCGCTTATGTGTGATACCAAAGTCTATACTGTAAATTAGTTTTGTAGTGCTTGCTGACATGCAATACTTGTATGAAACCACAGTCGATAGTACTGTATGTCCTCTCCACCGCTCTTTCTCATCTCCCCCCCCCCCNNCCCCTCCCTTCTGTCCTTCTGTCCTGAAACCTGTAAGAAAATTTTGAGAAGACACAGGAAAAGTTGGATACTGGCAATTAATCACGATCCTTGTCATAGTTCCAAGAAGAAAAAAGTTCAAGCTATATTTCCTCTGAGCAATCAAGTAACTTAGCCCACATTAATTCATACACACAATAAGTGAAGTGTAACAAAAACGAATCGGGAAAAACATATAGCCTTCCGTCAGGTCGCTTCTGAGTTACTCTCCTTTCTACTTCTCATTAAGTTTTTTTTTCTTAATAGTTGCAATACTTTTTTCCGGATAGGCCTGTACTGTTATTCTCACAGACCTTGGCTTCAGTTGTGGAACGATAGCTCTTCTTTCCACACACACACGCACACGCAGACACACACTGTAACGGACTGCCCAATGAAGTGGCTTGCAACAAGTGCGAGGCTTGTATCTCTTGCTTCTGTTGACGTCATCATCATTTATTTGTTTATTGATTTATTCATCCTAAGTTTTAGGATGAATATATTTGAAGAAAACTAACTGTTATCATCCAATCAGTGTTGAGTAATGTTACACACATATACCCACAGTGTCGCCACATGCACACTACCGTTGTTCTTCGAAAGCAATAACTCTTGAAAAAACTGAAATATGGGGGAAATCTCTGAGCTATCTCTCCTATTTCTATGTGCCTGTATACACGTGGATTTATTTGCTTGGTGGCATTGTGCGACAATCAAAAATAATTTGGCGTAAGTATGAACACTATTACCCTCAGTTAGCACAGGATGAAAGGTGGTAAGATTGTCAGTTTACAAATTCAAAGCTTTTCATTGGCTGCAACAAATTAGAGAATATTTATGTATGAATAGCACTGACTTAAAATGTGACGTCGCCAATTGCAAAAGTTACAAGTCTCTCAGTCGTTTGCAGTCCGCTCGTGTGGTGGGTCGGTGACAGTAGCAGAGGGAAATCAGCTCACAATAACTCAGGGTAGAAAGCTGGGGGTGTTTACCTGCGAAGGGGCAGTCCTTTAAAGGAGGAGAGGTCCATAGTAAGTAATGAGTATATTTAACCTATTGCGTCATCTCGCTGTGAAAAGAAGTCGCATAATTGATGGAAGCAGGGATAAATCTAAATAGACACCATTTTTTCAATTTTTCTTCTGGCGCCATTCAGTCTTCTTTACAAATGTAAATTTGCAAAAAAAATTATCTACCCACTCTACATATTTCGAACACAGCAATGAGCAAAAACAGGTAACAGTAATATGCAACACGTTCAGGACTTGTGAAGGTAGGGCGCAACAAAAGGTGATTCTCTCCACAACTTCACGGAGTAAATGTATATATTGCGTTGCACTACCACGGGCTTTGAAGGAGACCATGCATGTGGTCAGATAAGGACCAAGGTGGGGGGGGGGGGCAGACCAAGGTGGGGTGACAATATGAACGAAAACTTAAAGTACGTGCCATCGGCATTTGTATTAACTTAAGTTAATAGAACTCAACCTAGTTGTGTAGTTCTCCACACCCTGAAGAGAAAACGCAAGTGAAAAATGCTTGTTTGCTTTGTCTTCAAATGCTGTATTATTAGGGATATATGTGAGCCAAACACAAAACTGAATTGAATAGACCCCTGTTAATACTATTCATTAGAGTCTATTCAGTGTATTCATTTCCCTTNNGTTTGAGGTTGGCTTACGTGATGTACACCAAACATTTGCAACATACTATGAATGCAAATCAAATAGTCTGAACTGCAAACCACAAGCGAGGGTCAAACATCGATATTAAAACCTTGACGGTTCTTCTGTTTTGGGAAATTTTAAACAAAGTACGTAATCTTATTCTGGAGGAGGGGGGGACCCATTCTGGCAGGAATTTATAACAGCAAAAAAATTTTTGGGACATAATAAACCAGGAGTTAAGAGGAAAATGGACGAAAATGAGAACGGCATCAATTTCGGACTGTCCACCTCACTCCACCGGACCCCCTACAGTCCAAAACATGCATTTCTGATGTTCAATTTTTCGGCCTTCTCCTACCATGAAGAGTCTTTTCAAAATATCAACATGAATAATCATGTTACGTAACTCATGTGAACATACGAAAACTGTACATTGAAAAATGTAGAAATGTTTGTTTTTGCCAACCATGGTACACACCATACATTACTCGAACGACAAAAAAAAAATGTTTGAGGAGTGAGGGCTGAGTGCTGGCAGGACTGTGTAAGAGCACGGAGCTATTAGGAAACACCACCATTTCTTGGCGTCCAAGGAAAATGTTTGGCTTCCCAGGGTGTTCTTAACTTCATGTACCAAGACTTGAAATAGAGATCGCATGTCTGCATCAATAACAATGAAAAAACATGTAAATAAACATGTAAAATGGTAATACATATCAG
>VJOZ01038881.1:1305-18948 GCA_009801055.1 Stichopus horrens | reverse complement strand
GAACTTGCTTGACTAACTATTTCCAACACTTCATGACATCTGACTCTTGAAAATTAAAAGGCTGTAATATATCAATTATGATGATCGTACTAAAGACCTCTACGTTGAACTATATGAAGACTGCGAGTTGATGTGATTCTGAATTGGAAGCACCTATCCCCTTCTTGCAAGTTGTCAAACTTTTTGTTGAAACAACAAGGTAAGCTTGCGTTTAAGCTTGCCCATCCCATACCAGTCATTCAGTTTGCCAAACCTTGGAAGTGCCAGTTTAGACTGTGACCCTGGTGTGAGGTCACTGTGAGTACATTTGGTGTTGCTTACAATGTATGTACCCTTTACGATTATAACTGATTACACAATAATATGATTTCAGTCACTCTCATTGTTTTAACACTTTAGTGATATTTGGTTTGTGATAGGTAATGTGCAACAGGCATACCTGGTAGATGTACTACTGTTCAGTGTATTAAGTTGCTTCCATTTGGTGCGGCATATTTGTTATGTATAATGTCAGTGTACAGCACTGTTTGTCATACTTACAGCCTAAGTTGTACTGTACTGTGAGAAGCTGGGCTGCTATTGGTACTTTGTAACTACACATAGTAATTGTTGATGTGGAAATAAAGGGGGGAGGGGAGAAAGAAAACTGAGTCTAAGAAAATCCCCTCCACCCCTTGAATCCAATGGATAGTATCGCATTTGCTGCAAAAACAACGCATTTTTATGTACTGGCATTTTGGAAAAGGTGAGTAGGTAACATTTACAGTCCATTTTTTCCCCTTTTTCAAAACAGTCCCAGAACCGAAAGCACGCTCAAAACATGGTACGATAGTTATTGTTACGATTACTGGAGTTATTAATGGTTACCTTAATCCAGGTGCGGAAGTGAAAGTATCAGAGAAGTAATACAGATGGTGTTCTTTTGTTATTAACTCTGTCAGCATTGATGCGGAACACGTGCCCCTCGAGGGAACAAGGGTGGTACTTGCAGAGAGGTACTATCAAGTGATAACTATAAATTTAAATGTAGAGCACCACATGTTTGATTTTAGCGCAAAGTCGTAACAGGTATGTTTAGTAAACATGCAACTCAATACTGTACATGTTTTGCTGTTAGTAACATTCTACCAGCCAGCCAGTCATTATTAAAGTCAATCAATCAGCCACTCTATAACTCAGTAACTTAACTAATCAGTCATCTTATTAATCCAACTACAACTGATGCTATTTTTAGAGCAGGGCTGTGTTTCTTTAAAAATCGAAGTTAAACCATCGAATCATGAGATCGGCAGATTATTCCGTTCACATTAATTTGAACAACAGAAGACTCTGCTCCTTATTAATCTACAATCGCAGAAATTGCAGGTAGGTACATTATATAGGTGTACATATGTTTAGTCTGTTTCATGTCTTATGTACTTGTCCCCACCAAAGAACTGCAAAATAAACATTACAAGCTCTTTAATTATGAAAAGTCTTACTTTGGATCATTTTAATACAGCATTTACAGAGACTGTTAATTGTATATAGACACCCAAGTGAAATGATCTTGAACCTGACAAGACTGCAAAAATTAAAACTTGTTGATAAATGATCAACGGATCTCAAGAAAAAAGGTAGTCACTTCAAAAGATGGATTGATACACAATAGAGAATGTTGGACTGCCAAAGGTAGTGCAAACATCAGCCATGTTGAAAGATTGGAGTGGTCTCAGTAGCATGGAAATGTTCTGAAAGGTCAGATGTTGACTGAGTTTTATGGCCTTACAGATTTGACTATCAAATTGAAAACATGTCTTTAAAATATTTACAAATATTATCATATATCAGTTTAGAGATTCTTGATAATTCGGAAAATGTTTAAATTTTTTGATGGTTCATGAATCCTGATTCGATCACGGGATTTTTATTGTCAAGAAATTGTTGAAAGTTTTCACATGCACCGTAGTCATCACAGTGCATCGCCCTTCTTATTGTCTTTTAAGGAATCTGTGTTCTCGTAAAAATAGGTCAGCACCACTGTTGATACCAAACGTAGTTCAAACCTGTCCTTTGATTCTTTGTTTATTCAGATAAAGTGAGATGTCGAGTCAATCATGGACAGTCGCTAAATTTAGTTTTGTCATATTACATGATCAGTGCTACTGTTCACATGATGTACAAGGCTCCAGACTGTGTTAAATACTATATAAGCCAAGGGACAAAACAACACCATACGCATTGCAATTTGCGACACATTGAAGGCCCAGTTATGATTCAGTTTTGTACGTGCTTTGAACATTTGTGACTCAGTATTTTCTCTGGTCCTTCCTGAAAAATGTTAGTTTTCTCTGGCATTGTTTAAAGTCAAACCCCCAACTTTGCTTATGGCACATATTTGAGTGAGTGAACTTTTCAACTTTTTCACACTGCTATGTCTGTTTGAAATCTGCTAATCAAAAGAGGTTGACTTGTAGCCAATTGTTGTAGCAAAAACTGCTTGTTAATTTTGTGTGTACCTTTTTTTTTCCCCTTAAAACCTGAATCAAAGAAAATTGTGTATCTTTCAGTTGTGGTAAACCTAGTTTATGTTGAATTCATATTTTCATGAAGGTGGGCTCAGTTTGAAACAATCACATTAACCTTTAAATGTACATTGTAGTATCATAGCAATGTTCAAGAAGTCCACAGTTTCTTCTTCATTCAGCAGCTGCTATTATTTCAAATAGCATTTCTGGCATAATACTCTCTGCACCTCTTTGAAAAAGTGTCTTCAATAAATTTTGACACATGGAAAATTTAATCAATGGCAATACTTTATTTAAAACCACAGTAGAGCACTGCAGCTTAAAGGTTAATCGTACAGTCTACATTACTGTTAACTACTGTCTAACAGTGCAGTACATGGAAAGATGGAACAAACATGGGAGCTGGAGAATTCTCATTTCTTTATGGGTAAATTTGCTTATTGATGAAAATTTGTTAAGTGCTGGTGGTTTAAATTACTTGCACTGCGGCATATATTTTGTTTTGAGCAGAACAACAATGATACACACTGTCGACAATGGTACACTATCATTGTGAGCCTGCTATACAGTACTGTAGTACTGCAATTACCAGCGTGATATTGTGGTAACTTGATACTGTGTGCCAAGGTGGTGGAGTACAGATGGTATGTTTCCACATATTTCCATGCCTCCTCTATCTTCTTCAAATACATTTTACATTCCACATGCACCTGGCAATAGATACTTACAAAAACCTTCTACTGCTATACTGACAACTTTTTCCTTCGAAATGACCAAATGCAAGGTGAATATTTTTTACTTTTAACTATAACATGATATATTTACTTTTAAAATTCAAGGATGTTCTCTTGTTACAGAGTAGGAAAATGACCAGATTTACCAAATTTAAGGTGAATATGCTTCACTTGAATCTATCCATGATATATTTCCTTTTGAAATGTAAGTGTGTTCCTGTGAATCTTGAGTCGACATGGTAGGCTTAGCCTACTAAATAAATGCACTATTTTTTTCTTTGACTGTCCTTCCACCTGCCTAACATTTCTACTACGTTGCAGAAAGGCCTAAGCATACTTCACGTCTGCAGTTCAAAGGATCACTTTGTACTGTTTTGAATTCAAAAGATTGCATACTATTAAGGTGCCTGAAAATATGGGAACATATGAACTGTTCACAGGGTGATGAGACCTTAACTTCATTGACCCCTGAAATGTTTTAGAATCAACCAAAAGTTTCACCTCCAACATGACAAGAATGGGGGAGCTGTTTGTCCCCTCTGCATATTTTTGGTATGTTTATCAATGACTTTTTGTGATATTGCTTAGTACAGTATTTCCCCTGTATTTCTGCAGGAGATCTGTAATTTTGGCCTCACAAGGCCACAGAAGTGCCATGTACAGATATCTGGGAATCTTTGGGAGGTATTTTGGGGAAAAACATTTTTTACGCTTCACACCAGCCTATGGTGGCACTTAAATTGGCTTCACACCCTCTTGAACAAAATTTCTTGCAAAGTACTCTCCCCGTCAAGTTTTACATCTGCTTTCCTCAATACTGTATGAACCAGGAATTGATCGGTGATATTTGCATGTCATTCATGGAAGAGATTCTCCTCTTGAGATGTTCTGGGAAATTTGTAACATTGTCTTTCATCACTGACTCGGATACCCTTGATGTCACATGGACGGCTCTTTTGTCTTTCAGTTTTGCAGGTTTTGTACCATTCTTCATGCGAGACTGCCATGACATCACTGGAGGAAGGTGACAGCAGGTCAGAGCTAAATTCCATGGAGGAACTTTCCAGTCCGGCTGGACTTGGACTCCTACCGCAGACGATGAAGCAAGAGATAACACCGTTGACCAGCCCTCCTTCCTCCGTGGGGAGTGGAGACAGTGACACCCTGGGGTCTATCAATGACAACATGCTAAGTGATTTGCCTGTGATTCCAGACACAACGCCGGATTTCATGGGTGAGAGGTCTGTCCCAGGAGCTGTGGAAGATAACGACAAGCCCTCAAATCCAAGGCTTTGTGCCGTTTGTGAGGATTTAGCTTCTGGCTACCACTATGGAATAGCTTCCTGTGAAGCATGCAAAGCATTCTTCAAAAGAACAGTACAAGGTAAAGCATTTTATCTTCATGGTATGGCATCCTCTTGCAACGTTGATTCAGAGATGTAGTTTCTTTCTGCGATGATGAGGATGTCTGTGGTGCTGATGACAAGGCTGTCAAAGATAATATCAACACTGATAAATAATAAAGAAATTTCTTTAACATGCTTCTAAGTAGTCTAATTGTTCAAGGGACCTAATATTGCCCCAGTGAATGTTTTGAGGTGACCTTTGACATACAGGAACTTAACAGTGCCTTTTTATGCAATTAACAAACCAAAGCATTTGGCTTGATATACAGGAATTCATATAAGAGTTAGAATTGATTTAGAATGTGTCACCTGCAGTACTGTAAGGTTCTTAGCAATCCACATCTACAGCAACTCTCATATGGAGATTCTAAGTGTACTGTAGTATTACGATGTTCTTGAACGATTGGTAGTTAGCATATGAAACCTTTCTCAGTGGTCCTTTGAATTCATTACTTCATGGTCATGTCTGAAAGTAACACACTGATTCAGTTTATTTCATGCTGAAAGGTAAAATGTCAGAAAATTAATGTAATAGGTAATGATGAGTTCCTTTCTCTGTAGTCTTTCAAGGCCTGGGTTACCAAACTGTCTGGCTGCTATGAAGGTTTAATTTTACTTTTTAATTAAACCCAAGAGGTGATTTATCATTAGTGTGACAGTGAGGCTTCGTTCTGAAAGGTCTTTTCATGTATTTAAGTAGATTCCATTGTGATTACACACAAGTAGTCGCCTTGAATCAACATGACAATTGCGATTTTGTTACACTCGTAGAATGAGAATGGGTACTCAGATAAATCAGTTAGGGTTTTATAAAACAGCAACTCTCACCTCACTAAATTCCTGAGTATGTGATTTACAGCACACCTCTGAATCTTAAACTCAAGGCCCAAAGTTGAACTTACTGCACAATATATGTTATTTGATTATGTGGGATCCTCCTTGCTCTGTACTTCAAAAGCTTTTGTGAAATTATATTGATTTGTCTAAACCTTTAGGAAGAGAATAGCCAAACTAACTTATCAAGAGCAAAGATATAAGTCACTTAAGACATTTGATTGAACTACAAACCATGTTGCCACCATATGCACCACCATATGTGCACTGCAGTGTGTAAATATGGTGTGCATTTTCATCAGCATACTGTATGTAGACCCTGAAGTTTGCTGTTGTCATTACTGCAGACCTTTTTCAATGCTGGCTGCTTGTGTTTGGTAAAGCCACTGTTGAAGTTTACTTTATAATCATTAGTCCCAGTATTAGCAAGCTTCTTTAATCTCCTTCAAAGGTGAAGACATTGCAGAGGATGGTCCATGAGTCTTTTTCAACAAAAACAGATAAGAATGGTTTCTTGGAACTGACTATATATCAGTTTGAAAGATACATAGCTGCAACTTGTGAGAAACTTTGTTGATCATTCCCTGTCCTACTCATACTGCATGCAGGGCTAATGATAAATTTCGTAGCATCCCTCATACTAAGGCTGTTATGGTCACTGAATGACAAAACCTGTTTTTGTGGTCCTATGAAACCAGTCATCATTTCTTAATCGGTTTTTGAGAGTAAAATGATGACATGTATTATGTACAGTACATGTAGTCACATACTGACTATTGAGTGTGCAGTGTATGCTTATGTTCAGTGCATGGTAGGCATAGGCCCTGTTTGGACTATTGCATGACTGTGTGAGCAGTATTCCTTTGTGCCTTGTTTTCAAGCAGAATAAGAAGAAATAAAATCAGTTTCTTTTCTAACCCTCCATCTCATATGTCACTCATATTCGTCGATGATGAACCTCTCTGAAGAACATTTACTAGGGGCCGACAGGTTGTGATTGATTAGTATTTACAAGCAGGCATTTGACTTGTACTGTATGCACTGAGTATAGCCTACAGAATATACAAAAGAAGTGAAAAGAAACACCAAGGAGGAACAACTTAGCTTATTTTCATCATATTTATAGGAAAACAAAGCAAGCAGTATCTAACATATTAACTAATCGTTAGCTGTTATAATTCAGAAAAAAGGCTATTTGTCAAATATCTTGATTCCTGTGTATCATACACAGCAAATAATTGGACTGCAGCACATTGGGCTGCAGTATTTTTGTCGATTAAAAAGAGCGAAATTTCCTGTACTATTCCAGTGGTACTTTTTCGTTCTCTTTGTTCGAGAGATACGATGGTAGACCATGCCCCCCCCCAATGTGTCGTGACTGAAAACTTCAAGCCGTATTCCTTACTAGCCCACAGAAAGTTCTCAGTGCAGTATATCATTTTTCATTCATCAGTTGCAAGCCTTCATTGTGTGTGGACTGAATTGGTGTCATTTTCCTACCAGATCAGCGCAATGTATTGTTTTTGATAAAAGTAAATACAGATGAAGTGTAAATTCATATTGACCAAACCCTCTTTATTTCTAGACCTACAGATTTTGTTCTCACAAAAGTTCTAGCTCATAAATTTAAACTTGTATCTTGTGTCCCAACAGTTACATCACTCTCGTTCACATTCTAAACATACAGTACATGCGTACCACTTGCTTGCACTAATGCCTTAACATTGCTATACAGTATGTATGTGTTCCCAAATAATGTTTTTGGCTTGTGCTGTCTGTGCTTTAGATTGGCTTCGTCAATTATTTGGAACATATTTTCTTATTGAAAATTGACTTGTACTGTACCAGGTTTCTGGCAAAAATAATGTGACATTCACATACTGAATTAATTTAGGTCAGTTTTTGAGGACTTATAAACTGTGTACATCTTGTACGGAACATCATTCAATAGGAAAACAACTGACATGTACAGTGTGACTCTCAAGTAGAGGAATACAGTATATGGTGTAGAAGTTTAAGCCGTGGTAGCTCAATTGCTTATATTGTGTGCACTAAAGATTAAAGTGCAGTATTGTTGCCCTTATTAACAAACAGAGGAGACTAATAACTAAACAACCACAGGAATATATAAACAAGGGATTTGAAGTGATCATTAGGACTTCCATCTTAGAGCTGATGTAGTAATAGATGTTGTAGTAAAGAAGTAATCCACATATTGCAATAACTGTCTGTACAATATACTTCTACATTTTAAAAAATGGCATTGATATAGTGGTAGAAGTGTCCCATATTGTGAACATTATCCTTCTCAATTAAACATGTAAGAAATAGAAGTAAAAATGATCCCTCTAGTTACTTCTATGCAAATAATATNNCATCATAGACATACTGTATACTTAGCCATTGCTTGCACTTATACACTACATTGTGAGACAAGGCTCCATAAACCCTGAATGAATTGTTCTTGCTCCACTCCCTCTATGTCTTATGTAGTTACGTTTGAACCACTGTAACTACCGTATGATCATATCTGGAATTGTTGCATCTTTTGGAGGAATAAGCAAAAAGTAGATTGCTTGTAGAGTAGAATGGGTCCACCATTTTATCAAGATTGGTATGTACACCATTTTAGGGATCACAGTGTCAGTGATGTTGCATATATATCTGAATGCAGTCCAGTCTTGATTGCTTCGCAGTAGGTCTGAGAAGAAATGGCTGCTCATTATCCAGACTTTATAGCAATGCTTTTCTTTGTTTTTGCATTCAACTTGTCCTATGTAGGTGATGAAAAACAAGGCTATTGCACAACTCTTTGGCTTTGTAAAGTGAATAGGCTGTTGATTTCAAAATATTTGCCTTACTCTTTCATTTATCTCAGTCTATATATAACTGCAGGACCTCCTTCTACCACTTGAACCTGACTGTATTTGATTTTGAAAGGAATTAAATCAGAATAGAATCACCGTAATGATCTTATAGTATATAACAATGGACTTCACACTTCTGATTGTTCATGAATAGATATAGAGATGCTTCTTACAACAGACAACAGTACTTGGTCAGGTGATCCGAATTTTCGTCAAGCATCTCTTACCTGTATCAATTACATGACAATAGACAACAGTATGTCAGTGTAGTCACAATTGTTTCACTCTGTGGGATTACTGCAGTGTTGTTTTACTATAAAAAAAAAATTGTATTGTTTCACTAGGTTAGGAGAGTCAAGTCATGGTAAAAAGTATTGATGTTGACTTAAGCAGGATGTGCTGTTTGTAAGAAAAATAATGAAAAAGAAAAGAGAACACCTTGTTGGTAATTTTCCATCATTCTCTTCCACTTGAATACCAATCTGGAAAAAAAACATGTCGGGCACATTTAGTTCGGGAGAAATTTCATTACCTAAAGCTATAGTAACGGCAGAAAGAAGAGTGACTTAGTTTTTTGGTCCGACAGTTTGGCAAAAAAAGTTTATTATGTAGACATAAACGAAATGAGAATGAAATTCTTTGACATCAGTTTGACTTAAAAACATGACATTATACACTGAAATAGCTTTCATGCGGCAAGTAATATGCAAGTAAGTAACCCAGTCAATGAAGACGAAGAAACTCTGCTTCAAATGCCATTTAGTTTAAATAGGTCATTTGGTTAAATATTGCATGCTGGTCTGACACACAATGTAGCATTGATAGCACTGTATAACACTTGCATGTCAGTGCCAATATGTAATTCAATATGGTCGCATAAAGCTTTATGAGGTCTTGCATATCGTACAGGTAGTACGATGTCTGAGTCTCAAAGACGATTAATATTATGAAGTGATGGCATGTGTGTGGAGAAACCCAGAGGGATAAGATTTCATTGATCTTAACTTTGTCTTTATTTTCATGTGAGGTTGTTTATGAAGTTGAATGAAAACTGTCAACCACTACATTAATGTATTTTACACTTTTTGCCATAATGTTAGAAGAATTTGAAATCATATTCCAGAATTTATCACCTTAAAGCTATTCATTTTCCCAAGTCATACAACTGTTAGACTTACTAAACTTTTGGACATGAAACTTTAATGTTTCTACCTCTTGCCTAGGCATGCAATCACTCTAAAGACTTTAAAGTGAAATGCAGTTAAGAAAGAGGTGACTTCAGTGAGAGTGATATCCTGAGTGAATATCCATTGGGAAAAAAAACAAAACAGATAATCAAAATGCAAAACAGATAATGTAGAGTGTTGTAGAGAGTCAACAGTTCTTTTTTAAGGTCTGTATTTTCTTTTAATGACTTAATCTCTGGGTTTCACATTAGTATTTTGCTTCCAAAATAAAGCCCTTGTGGCATATATGTTTTAAATTGTCCTTGAAACAAAAGTTCAGTAAACAAAGGACAATGCCAAATGAGTCCCTCCCATGCCCATCACAAATTTGCATATTTGGCTGATGTGTTTATTCAAGATACAATGTGTTAAACCAAAATTTGTGTCGTAAATGGTCATCATTTGATGGACTTTGCCAGAAATTGTGACAATTTTGAACTTTTTTCAATGATTAATTTGGTCAATTCTCCAAAATGTGTTTTTCATGTCAGATGCTCTTTGCATAACATCAGATTTGTTGTCGCAGAGTTTGTACACTTTCAAAAGTTAAGTCAACTTTTCGGAGACCACCAAGTTGTTTAACTAGATTACAGTACATCTGCCAGTGATAATTAATGGTAAAAACAATTTGGATGATCCTACATCCTTTCATACAGTATTTTTCTGTAAAGGGGGATTTTGGCATATTGAATTAAAAAAAGGTGAATATCTCAGAAATCCAAAATCCTGTAGCTCAGAAACTTGATGTTGTTTGTGTTGTTTGATCTTTCGATGAATTCTTTCTTCGTCTTTAAAATGGAAACAATGATTGAAAGTTCCTATCCTATCATTACCTCTCTTCCTTTCTAGGTAATCTCAAGTATGTATGCCATGCCAAAAACAGATGCGAGGTGACTAAAAAAAGGAGAAAAGCCTGTCCTGGTTGCAGATTCAAGAAATGTATGGACATGGGGATGATGCTAGATGGTAAGTATCTCCTTCAAGAGATGTGTTCCAAAGATAGCATCAGAAACGATCGCACACGAATGTCACATGTCAGGTAATGCAGAGAGAAGTACCCCTAAGCCAAAGCCAAGCAAATGCTTCACATGAAAATATTTAAAGGTCAATGATTTTGTATAAACAAGAAGCATTCAAAAAATTATACTTTGTTGATCGTGGACTAATGAAAGTTTTTGTAGACTTTGCATTTTTGTGTTCATCTCTGAGACTCTGGACCTTTGTTTGTGGTTGATCATGGATTTGATATTTCAGGAACGAAGTAACAAGAAGTTGTTTTTTTTTGCTGACTGCTGTTTTCCAAACTTCAAAGTATGTATTGTGCTTTTTGCGTGGAGTTGTCGAAACAGCGAAACAGTGAATTAAGAAGGAAGTGATTTATGTTCAAGTCATTCATGTGACTGTGACTATTGTCGGTCAGAGTTCAGAAGTGCAAATAGACATCAAGTCCTGTATTATCATCATAGAGCTCTTCAATACATGCTCCCCACATTGTCATCTGTAACCTTTACAGGTACTGTACTTGTGTGAATTGGTTGGATGGAATTCAGTGAGAGGGTCTTGTGATATCAGGGATATGATACATGCTATTATCTAGAAAAAATAGTTTGTACTTGATCTGTTGAAAACATTTCAGAAGCTTGGCTTTGATTGGTGGATATGATATGTGTTTATACATACCCTGCATCCTATCATAAAACACATATAGATCCTTAAAGTAGTTTTTAGTTTTGTGATGCCACTAGAATATATGATGTCATGTTTGGAGATTTGTCCTTCAATTTGATAGCATTTTAGAAGCTTTGCTTTGATTGGTGGATACTATAGATGTTTATCCCATGCATCCTATCATAAAGCTTGTAGGGAGCCTTGTCCTTCATGTAATCATGTGATGAGCTGCTGGAATATATGATGTCATGTTTGGAGATTTGTTGGTCAATTTGATAGCATTTTGAAAGCTTGTTCATTCACAGTCGTCAAATAATTTGGTGGTATCATTTAATGTGATATCTCTAACAGTTTATTTTCTTTAATTATATCATGTGCAACACATCTACAGTAATATTCATGAGATACAGTATCATTTCAAGACCTAATTAAGTTATTTGGTATCATGGTAATCACATTGTAGACATATACTTACCCCTTGCCTCACTAATGCATGCATTTGACCCTAGTCACCCCTTGAATACCCACACCAGAAACTTGTGTGGAAATGTGCAATCCCATTGCTCCAGTTACCTGCAATAATTTGTGTGATTCAGTTGCAAAGTGCATTATTTGTGATATCAGGTCATTGTTGGAATCTGGAGTCAGTGCATAATATTCTTGTGAAAATATTCGCCGTTATCCCTGCCTGATGGCCTTGTGATATCACAATATCTGTGGTCTACTGACATTTGCCTTTAGATTCTACCTAGTGAGTGATCATTTGAAGTGAATGTGTGTGTGTGCATGTTGATGTAACAGTCTTATTTATCGTTGTGTATCATATTCCAATCTGTTGTGTTGTAACATTGCTGGAATGTACTAAGCCTATTTTACAGTGAAACAGCCTACCCTACAGCTAGTCCTTAATTCACAGTGCGTACAGTACTCCCTCACCTCATATAGCCTAGGCTGGCAACTATGGAAGGGGGTGACCAGACACACACACACAATTATGGAAAGGGGTGACCAGACACACACACACAATGCATAGGTTATATGAGGTGAGTACGTCGTTAGCGAATTCCCAAACCAGTAAGTTTTGGGGATTTCAGAGCATGTCTGTGAACCAGAAACCAAGTTTAGATATTGTGATTTGTACCTCATTTCATTGCAATCAGTGTCTGGTAATTGGTTATCTACTCAGATCAAACTCCCATTAGTTGTGGAAAAGACTTTTGAAGGAACTGAACCTTATGTCAAAGGCAAAGAGATGTTTCCATATGCGTGAAAATGTAAACACCTTGTTGGTAGTTGCCAAGTTTTAGTTTGATGTTTAAGAAGAGAGATAAGTAGTGCAGTAGGAGGATTGTTTTGTTTTGCAACGGAAGTGTGTGATACAATCTCGCTCCTAAATCAGTGCACCTCTCTTCTTTACTTTCGCTTTTCGTTTGTCAAGATTGCTCGTGATTTACGGACGTCATGGGATATTTTCATTCTAACAATTAGACGCACACAATGCCAGCAATAAAGTGTCTTAAGAGTCAGGAAATCCTTCTCTTAAATGGTTCTTGTTCAGTCATGTTGTGGTTTTATTACTTTAAGGTGCATATTGTTTGAAAATATTCAGCTTCAATAGTTTGATGAATGTGTTTGAGTTTTAAGCAGTATGGAAAGTTCAAAGTTAATGCAGTTACCATGCAGCATGCTGCAGTACAGTAGTATTCATGAAAGGTGATTCACATGTGATATTGAAAGTTTAGATACTAAATACTTAGAAATTAGTCACATGCCATCAATATATGATATCCTTGTCACACCTGCAACCGAAAGCAGGTCACAGAGGGCACCCTTTCCTTTCCTGCTTATGTACTTCCATCTCCTCTAGTTCACCTTCTGCGGATCTAAAAGTGGAATCAAATTCACTAACCACAGTAACTAATTTCTTCTGTGTATTTTTGAATATTTATTTATATTTGTAAAAAAAGGATCCAAACTAGTAAATAAATAATCTCTCCGGTTTACATATTTTGTATACTTATTTTTTTATATTTGTATTTGTATAGTTACTTTGTACATATATTTCTTCCTTAAGATTCTGTTACATTTCCAGTGGTTTCTACATACTGTGCCAGTTTATCACATGTACAGTATTGTATTATTGTGGAAATAGTTCACCCTCAGGAAATAAGTTACAGTATTTGTTAAAATTTACATAGCAGTTTTCAGGTTTTGTGGGTATTTTGTTGCAAATCTGTGAAAGCCCATATATTGCATGTACAAAAACTGCTACACAACATTCCATTTATGTAGCAATTCAACCATTTTTTGTTTTCAAAGTGAAATGTGACACTGGATAAATTAGGAACCAGACATGTCTTTTATGAGAAATTTCCTGGAAGCTCTTGTGGTCACAAACGTTGAGCTGCTTCTGTTTTTTCTCGTAGGTGTAAGACCAGACAGAGTGAGAGGGGGAAGACAAAAGTACAGGAGAAGGCCTGAGGAGACAGACTTTGCCCCTTCTTCATCAGCCAGAAGAGCAAAATACCGCAGAGGTTTGTGTTTGCTTGCCATAAGTGATTCAGACATTTCTGAGTGACAATATGGAAAAAAGGAGGACTTCACTCTAGAAATTAAGTGATGTGTTTCTTCGCTGCTGATCTGATGGCCCATGTATTTGTCACAACATCAGCCAATATCCCATCCGATATTTAAGCAATCAAAAGTGTTCTCTTCTGAAAAATGTTTCATTTATGTGTAATGTAATCTCTTGGATCGTATATCACAATTACAAAATTATATCAAAATTTACCATGTAGATATTAAAAAAGAATCCTTATGAATGGTAAAAGAGTCCCTCCCCCCAGTGGATGCAGTTGGTTTTTTTGGTTCCTTGTGTCGATAAAGAGCCTTTGCAGTTAGCTTGGGTTGTGTGTGTGTGTATGTGTGTGTACGTGTACGTACGTACATGTACACACATGTAGGCATGTGTACATACGTGTATGCACGTACACCATAGGGGAAAGGTATGTACACCATAGGGGAAAGTTCGATGAAAGTCGAACTTGGTATGTAGTTTGTCATTGAGGTGTGCCCTGATGTTTTTGGAGATCTTTTTTCTTTTTCTAGAGATAATATGTTACAATTTTGAGGGTTTTTCAGATAAGTGCTATTGTAGTCGAGTGCCTCAAGCTGATCAGCATACTTAGAGACAAAATTTGCCCCAAACTTTTTTTGAATGTAATAAATGGTTGATTAACCTTGATTAGTGCTAAATGACTGTAGTTAAAATAGTCTTCATGCAAGGAACCATAGTGCCCCTCTAGGGCTTGTTTACCTTTTCAAATGAAAATATCCCTCATGAGGCATTTCTTCCTTCTCACTTGATGCACAGATTAATATGCCATCAGGTACAAATATATTTTCAAGCTGCTGAAAATCAGCAAATGGAATTTGCCAAATTTTGTCAGTGCGATGCTATACTAAAAGTGGTAAACACCAGCCCGATCCAGTGTCTAATCTGATTATCGGTTGATCCCTACTTAAATACTTGCACTGCTGGATTTCTGCTTATGTATAAAGCTGTGTTGATTGTATTGATTCTGATCAAAAAAATAAGAAAAACAAGAAACAAAATTCGAAACATGGAAACTTTGGATGATCTTTTCTTTTGAGTGGTATTTATGAAAGTATGAAATGGATTTAGTAAAACATGGATGACAGTTGAATGTTTGGGGAATTTTTCTGCTCATGCAAACGTTCAAGACACATTAAAGAATAAAAAATTCGACCTTTGATTAGTGGTGATTTATGGGTCATCTTGTTTCCCTCGTCCATCTTATTTTAGCAGGATTGCCCACACCTGTTTTTTTTTTACTTATTGTTAAATGCTATTCCTAATTGAGATATAATAGGTATCAGCATCATTTTCACCCTTCGTTGCAACAAACAGTTTAACCATGAATTATTAAAATTTGTTGTATAAACTATTTAAGTGAAATGTTTAATACCTATTGTCTTTGCTGTGGTATGTACACTCTCTTTCCTTCTTAAGTGACTAAGCTTTGTCAGATATTTGAATGTTAGAAGCTGTTCAGATGCATGTTTGTAATCAACAAATAGATTATCAGCCGTTAGATGCAGCACTCAGAACTTCAGTTTATTTCAGTTTGCATCAGTTTGCACCGTATCACATATAGTTGCATCGCAAGTGTACACAGGGTGAACAGCTCTCTTATTTATTCCAAAGGTTACAGTAGTACTACATTGCAAGCTAGCTGTGTCCTGCTGTACCCTTTGGGACATATAAATATCCCTTGACTTCTTTGACTTGAACCTATCAGCCAAAACATCTTATCATTATGTGCCCGATAAACTGCTGCACTAATCACAGAACCACTTGACGATAAACAAATCGTAGAATCATATGTGGGTGCAGTGAGTTGAAAACATGTTTACTTTAATTAAAAGGTACAAACATTGGTTTGTTTATTCACTTGAATCATTACTCTGATTATTTCTGGATTGCATGCTGTAAACAGATCAGAGAATGATCATCAGAAGTCAAACTTTTTTCTGTCAGAGGGGGGTCATCAATGCTAGGATTACTGTAAACATCTCTTGAATCACATTTCCTCCTTTAGCTTACACCAATGAGGACCACATAGTTATAGATTTGATGCATGCATGGTTTCAATGAAAAGAGAATCCCATGTGATTGCGATTGTGTGTGAGTGTTTGTGACGCATAATTCATTGTCATTGTATCTTGAGAAATGTTATATGATAGAGTTCTCATTCATGGTACCTAGATAGCATATATCAAAGTAGAAGAACCCTATTTTTTTTCGAGGAGGTCAAGTCTTTTTTGGTCCTTTGAGGTCAAACACTCAAAATCGTGTCATATGCTATATCTCAAAATGGAAATCATGGATGTTATTGTATACTTGGTATGTAGATGTCGTACATTAAGCACAGAAGCCTTCAGTACCTCTTTTGGAAGAGGTCAAAGGTCATCAGAGGTGTTTGAACATCATGGAAAGCCACAGTGATTTCCTAGACTCTGGTCACTGTAATTCAATAGATGCATTCATTGAGAGATCAGAACAAGAGAAAAAATGGCATTTTGTATAAATAGTGTCTTTGTTCTGNNATATTTCTGTTATGACAATTGATTTTGCAGCTTTAGAACTCATGAAGTTACTCCTGAAGATTGAGCCCCCAGTCAGTGATATGAGCCCTCTCGATCCAAGTTTAAGAGACAGGGATATGGAATTTAGGACGATGAAAATCATCACCGACCTCGGCGATAAAGCTCTAGTCAACGTGGTCCACTGGGCTAAGCAAGTTCCAGGTACAGATCTGTTGTGATGGTGGTAGTACCACACATTGCATCACAGAAATATTGTTGTAAACTGTAATGTTTGATTCAGGAGTTGTTAGTTCAAGGAATGCTTTACTATGAAGAAAAATGAGGTTACCTCATCCATGATGCTATTGGTTTAGTTAAAGATTAGCGCTGGCATGTTGTGTCTTTAGACGTAGTTTTAAAGTATTGGACAAAAGAGGTCAAATCAGTCAGTGTATTGAGGTGTAAGGACTTGAAAATTAAGCTGATTTCGAATGACAGGTGTGTTGCTGGACACATAAGTGACTATGGTCATTAACCAGTTGTTCCTTGGACCTTAGATGAGGGTGATTGTTAATTGTTCTAGTCCTTTGTCAGATAAAGCTATGTTCAATGACTGTATAAATATCAGGACCATCTATGATAAGAGAGGGAAGAGGTGAGCTGGAATGACAACAAGACGGTGTGTGATCAAAACACATGAAGGTAGTGTGATTTATGGTTGACACATGTGTGGTTTCTACTAATCAGTGACATCAGTATTGTCTCTGTACCTGTAGACACAGGATGGTCTAGTAAATACCTAGATGTCATGTAGAATGTAACTGGCTCCCAATGAAGCATCAACTGTAAGCGAAAGTGACTTGTTCTTTGAAAGGTATTATCACGTTGTATATTAAAGGATAAGCTCTACAGCAGAAGTGGCAATGGTGATAAAGGGTGAATCATGTGACGGGACATAAGAGGTCGCTCAAATGCTAATTCCTCAAAGATTAGCAACTTCGGTAATAAGTGGGTGTTCTGTAGGACAGATTTATGGCAAGTGAATGGCCTTCCCTTTTAAATGTATGGCTATGTTGCAGTGGTTGTTTAAAAGCAATCCTTGTTTCCTGAGTGTTTCCTGGAATGCACATACCACAAGCCAATAGCCAGTTCAGGTTCCCATAGGGACCCAAAACAGAAATAGAGGAGGTAAGACTACCTGCACATTTAGTGGGATTCCCCCTCTGGCCACCCGTGACGAGATGCCTGAAGTATCACGATTGGGGCATCTCTGACAGACAGACAGACAGACA
>VJOZ01038877.1:1000-11936 GCA_009801055.1 Stichopus horrens | reverse complement strand
TACTTACATCCACTGACCAATTGTTCCACCTCTACAGTATGCTATCATCCCATTGACAGTGATAAAAATTCCCAGAATTGTAATGAACTCCCCATTACTGATCAACCCTTTTAAAAAAAAATGATACAGTTCAACCAAAAAGAAGTAGTATATCCAATCTTTTTTTTTTCTACACAAAGTCTACTTCAAACTAAATCCTTCAAAAGAATGTAAAAAGGATTTTTATAATGATGGCAGTATGCAACAAAGAAACATGATAAATAAAACTAATTGAGTTTCAAACATCGACATAGTACAAAGACCTTTCAGGATAAATACTCAATAAGACACCAACAAGACCTACAGTGTCTCCCTGTATGATCAATCTGCAGGAGTATTTAGTATCTGCATTGGCATTTGCAAAGCCTTTACAGATGTCTACCACTCTGACTGCAGATTCCAAATAATCTTTCGAGAATGTAGATCCACGTTCAAAGACGTCTCCCCAAACACCGAATAAAATGGCTTCAGTATACATCGGTTCTCTTCAAACAGGAAGGAGCCGCTACACTGTTCTTTTCTTTTTCCTTCTCCCTTAATCAACATGGTCGATCGGTGCTTTTGGAGCGACGAGAGCCAGCATCACGTAGCCACTGGGAACAACTTGATCCCAGCCTTAAGGCAGAAAACATTAGATTAACCTTGGCAATGAAACTTTTGTGGTGGTATTTTTCCAATCTGAAACTGATCCTGTTTCACTGGAAGACAACACCTCTGTCATTTTAACAAGAATTCCCGGTTCCCAGAAACTAAATATATCCAGGACAAATCACTGCCTTTGTCGAGCAACAGACTTCATACTAAGAATGAGGGCAAATCTTGTATTAGGCAGCCATCCCCTTTAGGAGTTGTGCTTTCATTTTTCACATATTGTATTTCAAATTCAGTACTTTTCCCTCCCATATTTAACATTTTTATGCATTCCAAGGCAACTTTTTTATAGGGAATCAATTAATGTACGGTCTTTCATTAGTCAGATAATACCTGAAATGACGACGACCAGTAGCACAAAAAAGAAAAAAAAGAAAACAAGTAGGAAATGTTTCGCCCTGAAGGTCAGCCGGCACTGGTGCTGTTTATTCTGGCATGAGGCCTGAAAGGGTAAGAGCCAATTAAAAATACCGCAGTATGAAAGTCAGCACTGCATTAAAATCTTTGAGGGTGGGTCCTGCTGTGCCATGATCTAGTAAAACATTTCCAACTGTGCAGCACTTAATGATTCATGTCATCGTTAAACAATACCATTCTCAAACAATAAACTGATACTCAAATAATGATGTGGGCTGGTTAACATGAATGTTCTGTAACATTGATCGGGTTGAACTTAAAGCTTACTGACTGGGATGATCAGTGCAGCTCATGTCACAATAATACGTAGACATTAAGTTTGTTTCCCCACAAATTACCTGCGTGGGTATTCACGATTAACTGTACAGTTACCACTTGCTCACACTTATGCATTGTTAAACAAGGCTCAATAAACCCCAATAAATTATTCTCACATGGCACCCTCTATTCTCTACATCAGCCTTGTTAAGCTTTTGCTCTTGTGTTGCACACATGGTCTTTCAAAACCTCCAACTTTCTCCTTGAGCAAGAGTTCATTAACAAAAAAAAAGAAAAAAAAAGGAGAGTAATTTTGTGTTTGGTCTTAGTTCATAAGATTACTGTTTTCCTTAAAAATTTGCAAATTCTACCTCACTTCTCCAAGATATTTTCCTTAGAAGTTTTCAACATTGGGTTGAGTGCGTAACAAACCTAAGCCAGATAGACTATTGACCTGTTACGCACATACCTCTTGTGCCAAATATTTCTGGTTTAACCATTTGCTTTGTACATCATAATCTAGTTTATAGTTCTTCTCGTTTTAAGAGGTTCCTTGTTTCCCTCATTTAGAACAAATTTTGTCACATTACTATGGTATTTACATGATTTAGATACGCCATTTCACCAATATTTCCATGTGTTTTGCTACATTTCCCTACATTACACCTCTTTCCCAGTCATGTCATAACAACATGTTGACATTAAGTTTGTTTTAAAACATATTTCATTGCCCCCTGCATGATCTTTGACCCATTATATCTTTCACAAGATCTACAAACCAAGAAATTCTGAAAAGAAACGTAAATAAACTATCATTCAAATTCTGTGTGATGAAAAGAATTTTCCTGAGTATTGTCTTTCCTGAGTATTGTCAAATAGCCATTTACAACCTTTGAACTAGGTTTTCACAAAATGCCCAAAAGTATAAACAAGTGTTATGATTTCATTATTACTGTTGCAGCTCTGCCATGGTCATTTGAATTTCGTTGATGGAGATCTGATGCTCGGATATTTATTTTTCACCTAGGGGAGGGATTCATGTAAGTTTTCCTTAACTTCTTCAGTCCCCTTTTTCTTTTCTTTCATGTCCTTTTTGTCTTGTATTATCACTTTTGTCTTCTTTCTTTACCTTCCTTGTTGTTGTTTTTGTATCATCTTGTTCATGTACTATTGTAAATATGGAAATAAAAGCAAACAAAGAAACAAATAAGCCGATGATCCACACACATGATCCACATGATCCACATGATCCACACACAAATCTAATCGACCTTCATACATCTTCTGGTTCATTATAACAATGGAAAACAAGGAAAGAGACGCTAAGCACAGAATACGTCAGATGACACCAGTTACTGTGTTAAAAGGTCACCAGTGCTCTTGGCAACGTAGACAGGAGCATTTGTTGTGCTGAGGCAGGTAAGTGAGAAGGGCCACAGTAGGCCCTAACTAAATAAGGTCATGCCATCTGCTTTCTGCATTTGAAAATCACCGATGTTCATAACATAGCAAATATTGCCAGTCTTGGGATGCTTTTCCCTGGATTACTTACTCTGTGTTTTAGAAAACACAAAACCTTCAACTTAGCTGTCAGACACATTTTCAACAGAATCCACTTTACAAAGAAGAGCGCATGTGGATTAACTTTGCCAGGTCATTGCCAAAATGGTATCTGTACATCACAGAAAGAGAGTGACACCTACAAGTTGAGTAAATGTTTCTTTTTCAGAAGGAAGTGGCAGTCTGTAGTCTCAAAACCTACCTGGATATGGTTACTTACCATTGAATTACTTAAATGCCTCAGTACCTGCCTTAGTACTCTTAACATAGCAGGTAGGAGTGCATTTGTTATGCAGACAGGTAAGCAAAAGTGAAGCAAATGATACATCTGTCAGTCCTCATAATTGGATATCCTGACCCAAGCACAGTCATACAAGATGATCTCACCTGCTATATCATATTTATCTAAAATGTTTTTCCCATTAATTATCCCTAAATTGGAAAAACAAACTAAAAAGTGACCTACAAGTATTACAAACAGTAACCAAGTTAAATGATACCAGCATTAGTAAAGCTCTGCTGCAACCGTGATAATTTCTTGGACACCCCTCTCTGAGCAGCGAGGATAGACACTGATTGTTCAACCCTGGAGGAAACTTTAAATGCACTTGACCTGTTCAACCTGTCATGCCCTAGCCAAGATAAGCCATCAGTTTGCCCTTAAAGGAGTTTGATATAATATTTAAAGCAGCACTTTCCATCAAAACACTTATTTCGTTATGAACATGTACAGTATACAATGCACTGTTGGCACGAACAATCGAACTATTAGAGCTTCACTTATTTTCTCCCCACCAACGAACAATAATTGCTGAGTAATAAAGGGTATATATACTTGGTTCCCATGCAAACCTGAACCAGTAATCTACTTCCTTGATTTCGATCACATGTAAGGACTGTTTCCAATTCAACCAGGCACTGATGTGGCACTTATGAACAAAGGTAACATTAAATGTATTCCAAGATAATCCTCCAGCACTTCACACACTCGGTATCTCACACTTCTACGGGGCAAAACGGTAGAACGACCAGTTAGAACTTTAAAAACTGGTCCTCCTATTCAGTGACCTCTTAAATATTCATAACATGGGTGGAAGCAAAATGGGTGGAGGCTATCACAACTTTGGAATGAAACGTAAGCTTCCAAGAATGCAAAGTAGAAAGTACATTGTCCTTTCGCGACTTTCATTTCACCATCTCAAATAAGAATCGCTCATACATATCATATTTTACAGTCACAACGGTTCGTAAAATTGCAGTGACAGATGCAAAATTGTGTTTTAAGGTACACACAGAAAATCTAAATTGAAGTATCTGTCCACGTCATCATATGGGTGCAGGCATCCAGTGTGGATTAAGTTGGTAGTATTTGAACTTGAAATGACGCTCAGCAACAGGGAGGTTCGGAGTTCGATCCCCGGCCATGTCACACTAAGATCGGGTTTTCTTCCAAGAGCAACTAAGGTTTTCCCATTTTGGATTGAACTTGTGAAAAAAAGCTAAATTTGATCTAAAATTGTTGCGCTGATAGTCATCAAAGTTAAAGTTGTGATATGTGGCCACAGGAGGGCACCACACTTGTGTGGTTGCTTAGAATTGCAAAGCAACTGCCATTCAATACCTGAGTGAATGGTCCTGTTGCTGTTGTCTTCATTCAGTTTGTGCAAGTAATCTATTGCTACTAATTTATTTCTTTTGTTACATTAAATCTTTTGTTACTTTTATTTTCAAACAAACTAAGGTTTCTCCCTCCCACCCTCACTCTTATCCCCACATGGTGTTATGATTGTAGTCATATACACTTTCATAAAATCATTCAAAGTCTGCAGCCTTCATCATTTTTCCCCATCTGCTGAAAAATATTAGTCCACTCTCACAATTGTAAATAGCCACACAGAAGCTTCATAACTCTGAAACAATCTACCAGTCCACCTTGCTTCTTATTACTTCCTTATCTAACCTTGTCAATTAATATTTCTCATCCACAATAATTCACACAAACAGGTCAGAAATATGGAATGTTCCTTTCCCTTCAAACAATCCATCATTTACTCCAGGTTGTACATGCCGTACCATCTTGAAAGCAGCAAGCAGTCTACAGATTTTCTTATTCATGTGAATCTGCTATACACTACCCTATCTCATCAATACCATACTACCTAACAGACAACATGTATGCTGATGACACTCAACCAGAAAAACACATGATCTTTATGTAACTTAGTGTATGACTGTCTCTATATGATTCCAATACCATGCAAGATTATGCTGCTTTAAAGCTAAAACTTGGAAGCCTAACATTGTAGTCTGTCAGCACAAGTTTGATAAGGCAACCTAACTAAACCTTTTTACAGCATGTGTCACTTGCTTTTGGGGGCCAAAAGTACCTGATATGTAATGTTGAGAACTTGAGATTTGCTAGAATATGTATTATCATTTTGAAACTGAACTGCCCTTTTTGACAAAGAGATGTAGCTGTTATTTATCTTCGAAAATATCAGTTCACTTGAGCCAATTTATGACACAAATGAACATAAAATCAAGCAGTGAATGATGAATTTGAAAAGTTCTTAAACATTGACATAAACTGACCTTTGACCGCAGATTTGTTACACTTAATGTATGACCATGTACATCACTCTGGTAAACTTTTGAAAATGATGAAGCAAGAAATACAGAAGCCAAAAAGTGACTCACTAAAAATAGCCAAACAGCACTTTGTACAAAACTCAGAGTTGGAGACAATATTCGAGATCATTTTTAAAGGGGAAATCTCACAGGTCAGTGTCAAAGGTTAGCAGTCATCATCGCCATGGCAATAAGTGGTGCAATGATGTCGGAGACTGCAATAACTAAAGAGCAAAGTCAATTTATCAGGAAGCAAACATGGCTGTTACATATAGGAAAAAATATTCTGACATATGCATTAACGTTGATGACCTGCGAGATGCATTTTACCTCATTCCTAAAACATGACTGTCTTCATTCCTAGAACACAACTGTTTTCTCCTGTAAACGTTAATTAATTTACCCTTAGGTCCGGTAGCAAATGCCTCAGCTGAGGTTGGTGGGGTTTCAGGAGGTACATGTTGGAGAACAGGTGGAAGATAATTACAGGGGAGATCAGTGCACATGAAAATGTTTTAATTTATGTCCCACTGATTAAATGACTTGCAAACCAAAGTCCCTGAACACATAAAAAAGAAACACAATTTAAGAGCAAAATGACTAACAAGCCAATCACAGTAGTCTCCAAATATTTCAAGACAGGAGCTGGACAGACATGGCACTTGCATTGCCACACCCTCAGCACAGCAGGATGACAGACAGAGAGGTGCTAGTCTGTTATTTGACCAGTCTGTGTCAGAGGTGTTGTTAAAGGCTACCAGTACGCTTGGCATGGTAGACTAATGTGCATTTGTCATGATGAGACAGGTAAGTGCAGCAGGAACTAAATATCACAATTTCATGCAGTCCCCCTTGATAGATTTACCATATATTGCTCATTAACTTTCAGTGATAATTGAGTGCATGTAGCGCATCACCAGTATATTGAGGACAGGCAGGAAAATGGCGGACCGTAGACAATAAAAGGCAAATTGAGTTTTATACCCACTACTTCTGTCAATATCAATCTTGCCAACCAGTTGCCTTGACTGAGTGAAACACACAGAAAATAAATAAGTGGGTATCTGGGAAACGAGTTTTGCAGCCTATTCACTTTTATTTTTAGCGCTGAAGGCCTTCACACTCCTTGCCAGCTGCTGGTATTTTTGGAAGGAGCAGGTCAAAAACAGATGCAATGCAAAAATTACACGACAGAGCCTTAAGCTTGGCATCCCTAGCACACTCTGCCATCAGATCATCAAGATTTGGGCAAAAATTTTCAGTTATATTTATGATGTTGTTATTACAGTGAAACTTTCAAAATTACAACTTATGCAGTCAATTGAATGATACTATTCTACATTATCCATACAGTATTTAGTACTGTAGTAACAGCAATCAGCAGTTGAATGCGTCTGGCCTGAAAATTAGGCAGAATAAAACAAAGTGAAAGTTCATTTATCTTCTAAATTGCACAGGTATACAAGAATGTGTCACAATTTATTCATGGTTCACTGTTCCTGACGGGGAGGGCACCACCATCGTGAAGAGCATTATCTCGGCAGAGAGTGTACCATCTTGGCGGAGAGGATACCACCATGGTGGGGAGGTACCAACATGATGGTGGGAAAGTTCTGCACATAACGCAGTGGCGAATGATGACAACAAAGACATTTGCAAGTAATGAACAGGAGCTATATTGGCAACCATTTCACCTTTCTCCCCCCCCAAAAAAATAACAAGGAGGAAAATGGGATGGTGATGCAGAGGGGTGGGTGTTTCTGGCACACCAAGATGAAAACAATTTGGCTCTCCCTGCATAGAGCTCCTGGGTTGCAATGAGAGACAGTACATTGCTTTCGCTCTAATGTCGTTCCACTTACATCAGGCCTGAAAATCTAGGTATCAAAACATGGTTCCTTGAGCTGAGGACTATATTCCAAGGGGTCAACACTTTGTGTTTGAAAAAAAAATGGACTAGAAAACTGAAATTTTACCATCATGGAAACTGGACTTTTTTGGCAGGATTGGTCAGGAGGAAGTTCTCATTACACTTCTCCCTCTTCCATCTCTACATTATACACAATCACATCATTCCTGCCTCCATTTCCACTCTTCTCAAGAAGAGTCAACTTAAGCTTAAACCCTCTCACCAACATTACACATTGAGCATCAAACCATTAAACTCTCCCATCTCCCCTTCCCCCCATCCTCATTCACTCTCCATCCCACTCTGGTGGGGAAGTATAAAGCATAGAATACTCTTGAATATTAAAGACCATAATAATAATAATAATAAATTCTATGCTTTCAGAGGTGCTTTTGAGGGTTCCAGTAAATACTGTATCACCCATTCCGAACCATTTCAGGGTTGCCATTTCTCCTCCAAAAGGCTGTAAATTTGGCATTTTTTACTTTCTTTGGCCAGTGACAAATGAGAGATCATGCCAAGCAACATTTAATTGAGCATTCCTTTTGCATTTTCTGAAAGGACATACAAAATTGAAACTGAATACAAAATATGAAATATGAATACGAAATATGAAATACCCCATGTTTCTATGTAAAATGAACACGTCTGTAAGATGAGGTAATGAGGTGGTACCGGTAGCAAAATTCTGTGCATAGGGACCACAAATGTAACAAACTGTGAACTCTTCACAACTGCTGTGATACACTCACAGTCAAATTTCATGAAAATACATGCCAGTGGGCCCATATATTTGGCTTTTAATCACCTGCTTTCTCCCATAACTTTGTCCTCCCTGTGTCCTGAAAAAAAAAAAACTGGCAACCTTGCTTACAGTGTGTCAGTCCTCAAACCACACCATCACAAGTGCATTGGTGTGTAGTCTCTGCCAGGTAATGGTTCAAACTTTGAGCAGGGGTTTAGGTCCTAATCCCTCAGTTAAATGTAGGTTATTTCAGTAACACCAGAATATCCTACTCCTATGTGTAGATCCTCAACACTGGGGCAGTTTTTTGTTGATCCTTTCCTTTTCAGGGCAGGAATTTTGATGGATAATGACAGAAAAGAGAATTATGTATCATATTTCACACTCTTCTTGAAAGATGACAGAGGCTGAGTCCAGACCTTTGGGAGATCCCATCATTCAGCATGGGCATTCCCCCCTTTATGGGTTTCTTGATGGTGTAATATTTCTCAAAATAGCTTTCATATAATTTGGAAGTGTGAAAAGAAGTTGGAATCCCAGTCAAATGGCTTCCTTTTATGGGAGAGCACTGCGAAAAGAAGGAATTCAAAAGCGCAGCATGTATATTTCGTTACCAAGACACAGGGTAGCGTTTTGACCTTTAATAATCTTCATGGACTGATGACAAAAGATGGAAGAGGGAGGGGAGTGGAGGAAGAACGCCATGCAGTCCCTTGTCTCTCTGAATGTAAAAGTACAGGAACTTCTACTTGAGGTGTAACTTGTGGACTCAGTCACGGGGGTCATGAACCTCAGAAAAGCGGGCCATTCCATAATAAGGACCCAGTTTGATAAGTAATACTCCTGGAAAAGGGGGGTGGGGGATAGAAAGGTGCTGACTCAGCAGAGATGAGGAAAAAGGAACAGGGGGTCAGGGGAAGGAGCAGATGAGGGAAGAAAATAAAGCAAGATGAGGAGGGGATACAGCAAGATAAGGACATGAGAGAGAATGAATGGAATAAATGAGAAACACTATTTTCATTTTACATATATACAGCTACATCCAACATTTCCTCAGTTCATACAGTGGCTGACAGCAATTGGTAAGAAAGATTTCCTGAAACACAGCAACGGTGATTTAATCTACCTTTCCCCACAAGAACTTGAGAGGAAAATTTCTTTGAGATTGTCAAATACTAAAATGGCAGGAGTTGCTTCATTCTGAATTAATAATGTCTGGAAAAGAGGAACCTGATGATGAGTGAGCAAAGAATGAATCACATACAGCAGCTGTACTAATTAGTGCAAATGCTTGTGCAAATACTTGTATGATCTAGTCTCGGACAAATCCCAAATTTTCAACTCTCAGAGAACTATTTTCAATACGTCCTTGGAACTGTCTGGTTATAAATGTCTATACATTAGTTAGTGCCTACTGCCATACAAGACAGCTGGGTCTACAGTTTAAACTGAACTTTTTGAAACAGTCCAGACAAAGAGAACAAAAATGTCCAAGATATGGTTGAGTCCCAGCCAAGAAGGTAACTGCACTGTACTGTGTGGCTTTTAGGTAAAAACGTCCTGTTGCAGGCTGATCAAATTTACATGCAGAGTGAGTGTACTAACAGTCATTCATATTTATATATAAATTTAAATACTACCGACCAATTCAGAAAAAAAATAGTGAACAAAATTTTTATTTCTCCTCAAGAAGTTTCTTAATTACTAATTATGACATGAAAGATTGATAGAGATGTTCAACCATGCCAAATAAGACAGACAAATGGCAAAATACAATTTGTGTGAAAGGGAAGAAATTCAGAAGTCACAAACTCCAAAAAACTGCTTGAACATTAGAACAAATGAAAATTATTCCTCCATTTACAACACAAATGCACTGACATACTGACATGTGTGACCATCAATGTATGTACATATATGGAAAGTACCTTTCAAAAGTGTCATGGCAGGCCGATGTTCTAGACAAACACAGATGACTCCCTTTTGGTTCTGGTGGCTTTTCTCACTCATCTAATCAGACATGGCAAAACAGACCAGCTCCTTGGAAGTACATCACTTTGAATGTGTAACTGTAAACTAAATACCTATCAGCAACAAAGGAGGTGTCTCTTTGTTTCTCAATGTCTTCAAATATGTAATGTTGACATCTTGTTAACATTTTAGTTGAGACATCATCCAACATTTTGATACAAAGTTTTGATGAAACGAAATGCTTGAATGACAATTGGCAGTATCTGCCCATTAGCCAATGTATCAAACAGAGGGCGCTATTTCAAAATCTGCAATATGCACACTTGGATTTGCCCAACAGGCACAACTGCATTCACAATGATCTATTGACATTTGCTGCTAATCCCGTTAGTGAGTCTTGTTTGCTCCACAGTAATGGAAGCTTTACTGCATTCATGATCTGTCGCATGGTTGGCTCTGGCTGCTTCATACAGTTGACTGCAAATTGAATGTGCTAAACTTTAGTACCATATACTGCAGTCAATGTTTTGAGTATTTATACTTTCACACTTTATATGGGATAAAATAAACACATTACACAGGCATTTTTCAAGTTTTCATCATTTATCACCATCACATCATTCACTGATAAAACTGAAAATTAAACCAGCCAGAAGTTGCGATGTAAAAACACTATTTGACAGCCCGAACAGTATGATTTGTACAGTAACCAGACCGTTCACTTTGAGAGAAATGACTTGTGACTTGAATTGACTTGG